>SFCI01000999.1:0-12587 GCA_004681135.1 Hericium alpestre | reverse complement strand
GCCACCACGTACCCGGCGTTCGCGGGGACGGTGCGGCTCGTGAAGCGCTGGCTGGCGGCGCATTGGCTGCTGCGCAGCCATGTCACCGAGGAGGCCGTCGAGCTGCTCTGTGCGCATGCGTTTGTGGGCTCCGGCCGGGCGAAGGCGGGACAGAGCGACGAGAGCGTGCCTGCGAGCAAGGAGCGTGGGTTCGCGCGCGTCGTGGCGTTCTTGAAGGACTGGGATTGGGCGAATGGCGTGTTTGTGCCGATTTATGAAGATAAGGATGTTGGTGCGGGGCAGGAGGGCTCGCGTGTTGTCGTGACTGCGGGAAGCAAGGCTGTTTGGACGGTCGCGACGGACTTTGACAAGGAGGGGCACATGTGGACCGCGGAGGGGCCTGACAATGTCGTGGCGAACAGAGTGAAGTCACTGGCCCAGGCGACCTGGAATGTGCTGCAGCAGGGCGCAGAGTCTGGGTCGTTGGATGTCAAGGTAGAACCCACTACACTTTTCGTTCAAGTTTAACGCTGACTCGCTTCCTTGTAGGCCCTGTTCGTGCATCCCGTCGACGATTATGATTTCGTTGTGCAATTGGATGTCTCTGCTCTGCCTCGATACACCCAGAACATCCTTGCAGATCCAGTTGTATGGGCCCGAAAGGGCAAATACGCAAACCTGCAGCGTCAAAGTGCTGCCCTCGCTGCGCCGGTCCCGAGGTCTGGATTCGACCCGGCTCAAATGTTCTGGGACGACATTAAGGTTTGTTGTCTCTGATTCTTCTCATGTTAGGTCGCTGATCCGTTTTCTTAGCGCGTCCACGCGGACACACTCAAAATCTTCTATGACCCTATTGGGGGAGATAGGTTCGGCGCGATCTGGGATCCTAGCTTGAAGCAGCCTCGGCCATTCCGTGTGATGAATCACTTCTCGAGCATACCAGTTACGAAGGTGAATAACCTCTTTCCGTGTTCCTACGCGGATGCTCATACCACATCTGTAGGATATCGAAAAGACCAAGGATAAGGACAAGGCTCTAGTGGTATTGAACGAATCTGCCGTTCTGAGTGAAATCATTCGCTTGGGATCCGGCATCGTCAAAGCATGAGCGCCCCGCGCTGGTCTCGCAAGGGATGTCCACACCTCAAGTTGTTGTATTCTGCTGCCTAAAAGTACTTTGAGGGTATATTCTAATATCTGACGTTCCCGTGTTGTTGGTCTCAATAATACCTTGACACCGCCTTTTTTACGCGATTGGAGCAATTGACTCGTACACGATATAGACCGTCCTCGCGACAGTTTTGGTATATCCCGTGGTCTTAAACTACATTTAGATTGCTTTCTATGAATAACGTCACCCCGTGCATCAGATAACCTGCCTAGCCTGGTAACTGGGTCAGTCCCGCGCTCTTGACTGTAGCGTGAGTGAAATATATTCACCTTGCCCGTCTCCACCTCGTACACCCAACCTGTGATAATCGTTTCTTTCAGCAAGAGAGGCTGTGCCTTCAGCCACTCCACATCTTTCTTCACGGCCTCCTCCACAATTCCAAACTCATGGAAATCAATCTGGTCGACGGCCTGCGCGACCTCCTTGTCGCCGGGCGCCTCAGACTTGACGATCTCACGCAGCTGGGGTGTGCTGAACGTCAGCATGCCGCAGTCGGTGTGGTGGAATAGAGCGATCTCGCGCGTGCCGAGGAGGCGCTGCGAGACGACTATGCTCCGCAAGGCGTCGACGCTGTGAAGAGTCCGTGTGAGTGCAGTCCGTCGGCACGAAGAGGAATGCTGGCGTACGCGATCCCGCCTGCGTTACGAACGACGTGCGCGTCGCCTTCCTTGAGACCCAAAGAAGCTGCGGGACTAACGAGGTGTAAGTACTTTTGATTGGACCGATGCCGAGATTGTAGCACATACTCAATTCGAGCGTCCATGCATGTGACTGACGCAGATAGGTCAACAACTCGGATTCGAAAGTACACAGAGCGGAGCTGATATGCTTACCTATGAGGAGTTTCTTGATGGGCGGGAGGGTCAAGGAGCTTTTGTCTCCGAAACGCGCGACGTACGTCTCATTTGCCTTGGGGAATTCTGCAGACGCGACCATGGCTGAATCTGGGCTTCGATAATGATTTTCTAACGCTTGATCATGAGGTTTTTATCTGCATGCCCTTCCCAGGTGGAGTAACCTCCTAGCTGTACCAAGACGGAAGCAATTCAAATGATCGATGGCGCCATACGGTGGTAAATTGTGTTATTCTTCGTAAGAGACACTCAGAGCTTGGAACAGGCCGTCCAGACACATGCATGGGCTGGGATTCGGAACCGCTGGGAATGACGGGTCAACTACTTCCGAGGTATCTCGTGGGTCGTCGACCCAGAGAGAACAAGAATTGGCGCACATCGCAGTAAACAATGCAATCCAAGAATGTTACCCCTTTGAGCGGGGTCGCACGACCTAGTACAGGTCATTGACATTAATGACGAGGAGCGCCAGTCTCAGCTGTACTGGATAAGGCCTACCAGCTGCGCTTGTGCCGTGCATCGAGATTCACATGCATGGGTGATCAAAAATGACTTTCGTGATGACATTGCCTCTTCGTCGACTCAACTTCAACCCACAATCGAGGGACATCTTTGAAGCAAGCAGATCGATAAAGATACTGTGTTGATGTCGACTCCATAGCACGCCAGTGAGTCGCAATCCCAATCGTTAAGAGTGAGAATCGAGACTGATCTTTGGGAATAAGACGCGATCGTTAGAAGGCAGAGGCTGAGAGCCTCTCAGCAACTTCACCACGTATTGTATTGCTTCCCTTATTCAAGGCGTCACTCGTTCTCCCCATATCGAGGTGCATGTGCTTCCCGAAACGATAGAGCCCGGAATGGTGTTCGCTGAGAGTCTTTGTCNATCACATGTTTAAAATATGAGAAGTGAGATCGTGGCCCAACGCCTTACAGTACTTGGGTGGCAGCGACACTGCTCAGTATGGCCGAGAGATAATCGATAACAGCTTACCTGCAGGAAAATAGAAGATCGTTGGAAGAGTGACTCCGAACTTCGTCCCGGGCATGGCTCGGCCTTCACTCCGACCACCCGGCAATGCCAGGCCGTAGCGTAATTAACGCCAACGCAATTGCTCAAGAAAACATATTTCTTCAATCCGACTCCCATACACTTCAGTTTAATAGTAAAGAATGGAGAGAAGTAAGACCGACTGAAATAACCCAGCCCGGGATTCCACGTCTCTCGAGACCCCTACGGACATTACTTGTTCAGACTTGCTCCTAAATGCGTAGCCGGAGACCTAATCCTCGCCGATTCGTTCACGGCAGGTTGGATCGCGATATAGCAGGTGCCAAGAATCAACGTTCAACGCTTATGCAAAACTCGGAATTGCCACCTAGAAGGGTGAATTCAGGTCGGACAGCATCTCACACTAAAACTCGCGGCACTCTCACCTTTGCAACGGCCTTCTCGACCTCACTTGCCAAAGCTCGACTGAAGAGATCCCTTATATACCTCCGATGGCAGACATCCCGACACACGTAAACGGCTGGCGTCCACTTGGCGAGAACCTCTTCTGACTACATTAATGCGTGACAAGGACGCTCTTGTAAAACCTGCCCTGCATACTTCAAGTACGCCCACACCTGACTCGGTGCATGCCAGTCTGACATTCTGCACAGGTCATCTCTAACTTGGCAAGACGAGCATATCCTCCCCGGTCTGTCGGTAACATCGAGTATATGGTTGCCGAACCACGTCCTGGAAATCACAATTTCAAGAGCCGCCATACGGCAAGCATCGTGATATCCCTTGATGACGCTTCACTCCGCAGAGCTTGATCACATACCAGCACACCAATACCACAGCCTTCTCAGATATCGCAAAGATGCCTTCGCTGCCATGGCACAGACATCAGGAAAATTGTACCGAAGGGCGATGGCAAAGGCGCCGAGCACGTCTCGGTCGATGTGCTTGACCAGCGCGGCCTTCCCAAGGGTGTTCACAACGTCGATATCGTATTGGCGCCCTGCCTCCAGGAAGAGCCGGACGTGGTCCAAGCCTTTTATAATAGGCGATGCGACGGGATAGATGCAGCGCAGCACGGATTCGAGCGTGCGGGGATCTTCGGTGACATCGATAATAGGTATAGTGTCGGCTGCGCCACTGACATGCGATGTGAGAGTGGCAGCAGGTTGCCCGAGCTGGAACATGTTCCTGAATACTGGCGACGCAAATGATAGGATTACTTTGTGGACGTAGAAGTCCGTCCGCGGGTAGGATGAACGCAAGATGACGTCTTCTGTCCCTTTGCAAAAAGGTGCAGCGGCGGAGCAGATGGGCTTGTCGAGGAGTGGAGGAGACTTTTGGGATACTGTGGCAGATACACAACTGCAATGCATCAAATATATAAATGATTGAGACAGACAGACATGTATCAGTGCGTGGGACAGCTTACCTGTTCTTAGAACACCATACGACGGAAGGTGCGGGGGTAGATGCATTAGCGAGATGGCGTCGATGATATTGTAGAAGCTTATGGAGTTGGCGTGCAGAGATTTGATCAAGATGTACTGAGTTGAGCGATGTCAATTTGTAATGCAGAGATTCCGTTGCCGCTTTGGCACAGACATCCTCAAGTTCGCATCGGCTTGCAACACAGAACACTCCAAGAACATCGTGCGAGGAATAACGCTCGAGCGAAACTTTGGCAAGACTTGTGACGGCCGCCATGCCGTATTTGTGCGCGGCATACAGGACAGGCCGGAGGTCCTGCAACGCAGTCACGCTGGGCGAGGGTAGGGGATAGCAGCAACGCATGATGTATTCGATGGTACGCGCATCCTCCGGAACGTCGAAGATCTGCGGAGAGCCTGGATCTGCGGAATCAAATTGACGGGTTTTGATCATGTCCTTGAGAACGGGAGATGCGAAGGACAGGATGAGCTTGTGCACCCGGAAATTAACTCGATCCGAGGTTCGCAGGATGGTGTCCGCATCTGGGTCATTGAAAGGCTCACATGCCTCGCGAGTCCTTGAGACCGTATTAGATAACCTGTGGTACCAATTGGTGCTGGGGTCATCTTGTCGCTGTGTAGTGGGTGTTAGAGGAGAAAAACTTATCGATGCAGCATGTCGAAGAACCTCCAAACAGCAGTCAATAGAGCCAGGAAGGCAGGTCCGAGCCCATGCGGCGAATGACGAGGCATAGCGTCAGTCCGAACCTGGAAACAATTACCACCAGGACAGTCCTGGAAGGCCTCCTCTGAGAATTCAACGATGAGTGTAGGATTGCAATCATGATCGGTAAGCATTCTTTAGAGTGCGTCAGATGCCAGCGACAGAATGATCCTGTAAATATGGAAACCAAATTCGTCAGAAGATCGTAGCGTGAGCGCAAGATCTGTTTTCTCAGGTCATTGAAAGGCGCGTCCGCAATACGAGATTCTTGCCGCGACGTTAGGGCGAGTGATATTCGCACCTCTTGGACTATTTTCAGAGCTATCCATGATACCTATCGCCATGCTGAGGACAATACCACAAGTCCTGGACGACGAGTAGCTAGGGCCTTGAAAGTTGAACAGTATTCGAGCATCGAGTCCTGAAGCTCGCCAACGCAAATCGATTAGTTGCAGCCAAACACCGTCAAACAGTTCTTTATAGAGCCCCCCGGCCCGGACTCTCCCTTTGGTTACGAACACTACAACTGCCGCGTCCCAGGCGTCCTTGCGAAAGCTGTAACAAAGCAGGGTGAGCGGTGTCGGTATGTACTGAGGCGTTTCGAGGCCACTAACTGAATCCTAGTCTAGACTCTGCAATGACGACATCAGGATTATCTGGTCACCAAGGAACACCAGTTCTTCCTAGTTCTTCTCACCGCGTGGCGATCGCGTGGCCTCTGAAGGTAACTCGACAAATCATGAGACTGTCGATACAGAACTTCGAATTCGACTGGTGAGGCCTTGAGGACACAGTTTGCAGAGTAAGTAATGTTCTGA
This sequence comes from Hericium alpestre, assembly GCA_004681135.1. NCBI lineage: Eukaryota > Fungi > Basidiomycota > Agaricomycetes > Russulales > Hericiaceae > Hericium > Hericium alpestre. The sequence continues at coordinate 6,602 of SFCI01000999.1, read as the reverse complement.
GCACACGGAGGCTTTTTCGCGGGCTGCATGAACAAGATGATGTCATTGCGGCGACGCGTCGTGGTCAGATCTAAGTCCTCTCATCCCTCTTCACGAAGCTAAGGCTAGGTATAGAGGATGCGACGGTGTCGACATGATCTGTGTCGAGCTCAATGCACTGCAGTCCAAAGTGGTTGTCTACTTCTGAATTTCTCCAGTATTTATGCTGGGATAATGGCAAGCCGGGCCGGCTGCTGATGGGAAATTCGGCATCTCACCACTTTCCGACTCGCCTCGAATCGCTTCTTTCCCATTCCACTGCGGCACGCCCTGCGCGTACGGTTCAGTATGAATGTTGACCACTAGCATGATCGCGATATGTTACAAATACCTGCGATATCATCATCGCGACGCGGACCGTCAATCTGAGCCCGCAGAGGCCCGTATAAATGGCGACGGGCATACAGGGGAACTACTTCGTCTTTCTTTCGCACATCCACACCTGATTCACATCAGCTCCCGAATTACGAACCATGGCTCCTAAAAAGATGAAGGCTGTGATCATTGCGGAGGACGGCTCGACGTCTGTCCAAATCGTCGATGTTCCGAAGCCTGGCCCGGGACAGGTCCTTGTCAAGGTGGTTGCAGCGGCTCAGAATCCTACCGACTGTGAGTATTTCTTCGGTACCCGTTGTCATTCAGCAGTTGAATATCCCTGCCTGCTCTTACAGGGAAGACTGCGGCCGTCAAGGTCAAGGGCGCGATCGCTGGTTGCGACTATGCCGGGACCATCGAGGAACTTGGGCCCGACGTACCTGCCGCTAGATCAGTAGGCAAGCGCGTCGCGGGATTCGTACACGGAGGCATGCATCCACTTTAATACTATCAAATCTGGCTAATCTATCGCCAGGTATCGGGCACAATGGCTCTTTCGCGGAATACGTCGTCGGACACGCCGATGTGATGGTCCACGTCCCGGACAGCTGGTCCTTCGAAGACGCCGCCCAGCTCGGCGTCGCACCCATCACCGCCATCCAGATGCTCTACGCCTCACAGCGCGGCCTGCCCACGCCCTTCGCGCCCGCGAAGACGCACACCCCTATCTTCGTTATGACTGGCTCGTCCTCCGTAGGGCAGTACGTCGTGCAGCTCGCCAAGCTTTCGGGCCTGCACGTCCTCGCGGCGTCGTCGCCTCGCCACTTCGAGAAGGTCAAGTCTCTGGGCGCGGACGAGGTGTTCGACTACCACGACCCGGAGATGTCGCAGAAGGTCAAACAGGCGACGAAGGGCCAGTTGAGAATCGCAGTCGACACGATCTCGGAGAAAGGCACGCCGGAGAAAATCTCAGCGGCGATGAACGACGAGGGCGGTGTGGTATCCATCATTCTTCCGGCAAAGTCTCCGCGCCCGGAAGTCACGGTCGTATATTCCCTAGCTTATTGGCTGTTGGGCGAGGTATGTCGTCCCACCTTGCGTGTGTCCGACGTCTGGGCGCTAACGTGATGCTCAGTCATTCGAGATACCACACCCATGGACGCCGAACGAGCTAGAGGCCCAGCGAGGCAAGGACTTCGCCAAATTCTTGGAAGGAGTCCTCGCGACTGGGAAGCTGAAGCCCAACGAGCTTCTCGTTATGCCCAAGGGTCTGGCCAGCGTCCCCGAAGGACTGAAGGGCATGAAGGAGGGCAAGGTATGTGTATCTCTTGTCTTAGATTGGAAGAGACTAATTCCGTCTCAATTACAGCTTCCCACTGGAAAGAAGATCNCTCNNNCGCATCGCTGATACACCCTAAATGGTTGGTTGTTCGCCGTCACCGCGATGTTTCCTGCATCTATCTGTACTTATGGTATGTACGACAAAGTGTNATGGTATCCAAGGTCTGTCATCTCCGCGTTTCAAAGGTGTCTTGTTTTTTCCGCATGTCTACGTATGTACACTCTCGGAGGACTCTCTTTTGGCGAACTACGGGCATCCATATTGGTATCGCCTCACCNNCGGCTGTGACAATTCACTTCTATCGAATGTGACCATAGAAGAACACGTCTTCTCGTGACTACACAGCCATCCAAATACGAGTCTTACTGATTTCCGGATGAGGCTTGCCTCGTGTCTCCACGTTTCCAGAGAAGGTGAACATCCAGGGAGTCGTATCAAGAGCTATCGCTTTCTAGCACATTCGTCCGTCCTCTTGTCTCTCAACCGCCCTCGACTGCTCTATTTCGCCGCATTGACAACACACATCTCCCACCATAATGCAATCAACAAAAATGGCAGATATTACATTCGCTGAACCCCCATACCACCAAGATTCAGGCGGGGACATCATACTGCTTTCTTCAGACGACGTCGCTTTCTGCGTATCGAAATTCATCCTTTCCCTGGCATCGCCGTTCTTCGAAACCATGTTCAAACTCCCTCAGCCCAAAGACCAAGCTGACGAGGGGTCATCTCCTGGAGCCAACACCGTTCACTTCCAGGAGGACCAACGTGCGCTGTACCTCATTCTCCGCACGTCGTATCCGGGCCGATCCCCAAAGCTCAGCGACATATCCGACCTGCACCTAGCGCTCAGACTCGACAACAAATACGGCATCGACGCGCTGCGTGGGATGGCCGAGGATGCTCTGAACGCCATGCTGCACTCCGATCCGGTCGGCGTGTATGCGCTCGCTTCCTGTTACCAGCTCGACGAGTTTGTTGAGCGCTCTGCGAAGTTCGCGCGCAAGCTGCAGCTGGACGATCTCTATTCGGACGAGCTCAGTTCCATAGACGCGAAGCAATATCACGCCCTTATCAGCTACCATCGGCGATGTAGTGTCGCTGCCTGCGGAGTTGGCGAGTTTAGCTGGCGGTGGTTGGGCGAGAGAACCTCTATCGGCACTATCTTCGCACCGACCCCCGTCTGGGTACATTTTAAGACTTGCGGATGCTATCCTGTCGACTCCACCTACAAGCTATTGACCCATGAAGGCCCAGAATACAAGGGGACACATTGGTGGCGCCGATACATTGACTTGTCGAAGGCGGCTTTGAAGACCTGGCCGTGTGGCGATGCAGTCATTGACGAGAAACTGCTGAGCAGGGTACTTGCAGATGCCAGGGAGTGCGAAAAGTGCAAGCGCAATATCAATGACGACCCGGACTGCTTGAAGGTCTTCTCGGTGAAATTCGCTGCCGAGATCGAGAGGGTCGTGGCAGAGGTAAGGAAAGCCCCGCGGCATTCTTGTTTCAGTTTGACTTGATCATGGTCCTAGGTTTCTTTCGCTCCCTGATTTTCCATATCGGAGAGTTCTCGAAGATCTGTGAAGGGATACGGGATATGGTCTGAAATTTGGTTCACGATTGGCTTCTGGTGAGTCGTGTTAAAGTCATGTACCGTGCTGGAAGTGCAGTCATGATTTGAGATTTTTTGTTATTCGCTGGTTCTACGTAGTTGTATGACCTCGGCTCCGCGTACTCCAGTGCACCAATCTTGTTTGAGCAAGTATTTGAAGAGTTTGAGGAGGTTTGAGGTCAGATATTCCACAGGAAGAACGATGAACCTACACAGAAATCCCCGAGAGTTCTTGTGCTTGGCGAGACACATGAGAGCTGAGCGCTGAGCACCCATATCGGTGACGGTTCGGCTCTATAGAATGCGACCATGGAAGACGATGCACACAGCCTGTCTTCTCAGGCTGCCTAGTTCCCGGATGAGGCGTGCATCGTGTTTCGACGTTTCCAGCGAAGATGAGCATCGAGTCAAGATACGCGATGCGTGCCCTTCTCTGTTCAAGGGGATTCACCCCATTCTTCTATATGGTTCGGATATAGCGACATCTTTACGTTCCATGCAAACAGAGGACGCCCGGGCTGGTCATATCAGGAACCCCCGCTTTCTGACGCATTTGTCGGTCTTCCTGTGCTTATCCGCCCTCGACTAGTTTATTTCGACTCGACAAACATCTACCGCGAGAATGCAGTCCACTAAGGCATCGGAAATCATATTCGCCGACCAGCCGTTCCACGAGAACTCAGGCGGCGATGTGATTCTTCGCTCGTCCGACGATGTCGATTTCTGCGTATCCAGATACATCCTTTCCATATCATCTCCGTTTTTCGCCAGCATGTTCAGTCTTCCCCAATCCGCTGCCTCTACAGAGACAGTCAACCAAACGCCGCTCCGAGATATGCCAATCATCCCCGTAGAGGAGGACAGACACGCACTGTATCTCCTCCTTCGCACATGTTACCCCGTCCGCGCTCCAAAGCTGTCGGCGTCCATGTCGGACCTACGCCTTGCATTGCGCATGGCCAGAAAATACGACGTCGACGTGTTGCTCGGCCTCGCTGAGGAGGCCCTCGTGTCCATGCTCCACTTCCATCCCGTCAGCGTATACGCACTCGCCTCCTGCTATCAGCTCGATGACCTCGTGACACGCTCCGCAATCGCGACCCGCAAACTGCACCTCCGCGACCTGCACAGCGAAGATCTGTACCTCATAGACGGGAAACAATGTAATGCGCTCGTGCAGTACCATAGGCGATGTGGCGACGCGGCATGCCAGATCACCGTCGATTGGAGCTGGTTGACGACGTTTCCATCCGCGATATTCCTTACAGGAGGCGAATGGGCCCTTCTGTCATCATGCGGATGCCATCCCGCCGATAATACGTACAGGATCTCCACCAGCGGTGGCATGAACTACAAGGGAACGCATTGGTGGCGTCGATACATCGACATGTCGAAGGCGGCGTTGGAAATGAGGCCGTGCGGGGAAGCGGTGCTGGACGAAGCGCTGCTGAGCACAATACTCGCAGATGCGCGGGCGTGCAGAACATGCAAAGTTAAGATCGACGCTAGCCCGGACTGTCTGAAGAACTTCGCGGTTGCATTCGCCGCTGAGATTGAGAGGGTCATGGAACAGGTAAGCGACGTCCCACCGAGTTTCTGTCTCTTCAGTTCATTCGATCTTTGACAGGTCCCATTTGTTCTGTAAAGTTGCGTTTGCAGGATCTTTAAAGGTTTTGGAGGACGATATAGTCAGTCTGTGCATCGAGTTCTGTCTTAAAAAGCCTCGTAGAAATATGACGGTACACGGGGAATGGCATTTATATTGGAATTATCCCGTCAGTTCAGTATGAGAGTTTCGCCATTTCGGTCTCGTTCCAAGGAGCCCCGTCAGATAACAATCTGAGGAAGAATGATAGATCAACGAATCCAAAATAGATCTTTGGTTGGGCGGAAAAGCAAGGTCCTGGTCCTCTGTTCTAAGTCTTGCAACAACGCTTTGACCGTACCTGCCCAATCGCGCTAAGCATAGTGTCTGGACCCACTGGCACAAAGCAACCAACTCCGACGTGACGCGAGGCCTGCAGCAATTCAAACCTGAGCAACGACGCACCCATTTTTAACACTTGCCCACCTTCGACGCATCGTTGTCCCCACCCCTCATGGCCAGCTATCTAAAAAAGATATTCAAAACCGACGGCGATGCCGCGTATCCTATTGCCGTCGTGCAATACGAGCGCGACGGCTATGGAATCGGGACGGAGGAGCAGCTGCACTGGGCCCTCGTGGTGCTCACGGGTCCAGGAATGGCGGGGCCTGCATTCCAGATTTTCGATCGGACGTACAACGATGGCCGAGTTGTGTGGAACTTCTTCGACGGCGTCCTGCAGCTGGGCATCGCGACGAAGTGCCTGGGTGGCGTCTGTATCGGGATAGTCAAACAGAGTGAGCTCGACGAATTTCGAAAGGTATGAAGTCATCTGCATACCTTGTGCTGATGTCGCAGGATCGCTCACCCTAGCGTCTATTTTAGGTCGTCGCGGCTAATCGGCCTGCTGTCAAGTTCGTCGGGTGGAACTGCCGCGACTGGGTGATGGAGACGATACGTTTGGTTAGAGAGAAGGGATGGGTGCACACGGATATTGCTGATCAAGAGACGCTGCTGCCATCATTGAAAATGGCAAGCAAAGCGACTAAGGCTGCATACGATCAGAGCAGGGATGCTTCACCGGTTGTTATCGAGCTGGAAAAAACAACTCACGCATGAGTAACTGAACCGGACCTAATCTGATTCCCACTATATATCTCGCATTGACCTGGCTTTTATAGATGATAGAGAAACATGCTTTGAGGCTTGAAAATCATCACAGCGGAAACTCGGTTGTGCAACGCAAGACAAGGAATTGTTTGATGGTGTTTGTCTACTGTTTGGCTGCAGAACAATCGAGCTGCGTTTGTCGTCCGTGAAGCTCACGAGTCGTTCGTCCAGGACTACACCGACTTACAAGAAAGATGGAGACAGGCATCACGAGTAGCTCCGACGATGGCCCAGGAGGTGCGCGCATCACCCTCACTGACGAGTATTCACAGACGTCGCAGCAAGAATCTCGCAGTGCGGACGCACCTTTCGACGACCAAAAAGCAGACCTCGTGTTACGATCTTCTGACGGAGTGCATTTTCATGTTTACAGAATCATTCTATCCCTTGCTTCCCCCACATTTCAAAGCATGTTTTCTGATCATGTTTTCGACCCCACACCTATTGTCAAAATGCCAGAGGATGCGCAGACCCTCGACTACATCCTTCGGTGCTGTTATCCAATCTGGATCCCAGGTTTAGCTCAGCTGAAG
>SFCI01000998.1:0-12590 GCA_004681135.1 Hericium alpestre | reverse complement strand
TCAGGCCTTGTTCGCGGATACAGTCCCTTCGGCAAGCGCCGGCAGTGCCTGGAGTGCGTCATGCACCCCGACGCGTCGGTCGCCAGATACGTTCGATCGGTGTTCGATCGGTGAATCCCAACAGCTTGAAGACAGCGCGACAGACATAAATGGTGTGTTCTGCGTATCCTTGTCACTTGTCTCTGACGCTTGTTGTAGCTGGAGAGTTGTATACTAGCTTTTCGTTGTCCACCCGTTTCACGACTTCGCCGCGAAATTTGAACTTCAATGAATATACGTGCATCCATCCAACAATCGCCTCACACGCGTCCAAATCTTCAGCTGTGTTGCGATAGCATGACATTCCAATCCGACGACTTCCAGCATTGGCAATGTAGCAGGATTAACGACAAGTGAGAGGTGTCGAATTGTGGCTTCAAGTCTTGGTGACGCGTACTGAGTACTCCATCCCGGACGTTGACGATATCCCGGACTAGCGGATACTACTGACTGGATCACATATCAGCCACGTCTATACCACGGTTTGAAACATACTAAAGCAAGGTGAGCATAGCAACCTTTCCTCCGGATCGGCTGAACGCCTGTCTTCCGCAGCCCAAAAGTCGCTGCACCCTGTCAGTCGACGCAAGCGTCTGTGCTCAAGACAGGATAATCTCCGCGTCGACCTTTTGCGTCGTCGTGTAGGAGAAAGAGGTGCGGCTCAGCAGGCATTGGCAATGACGTGGGTAGCGGACGAGGAAGAAAGAAGATGGGGAATCCTGACCACGAAATCAGGCCCTTTTATCCTCTGAGGTATGCATCGCCTCAAACCTCGCAGAATCCTTGTTCCAATTCTGCCATCAGCGTATCGAATGATCTAGAATCCGGGGACAACTGATGCCATTGTGCAGATAGACCAGGAACGCCCGCTTGCCGGAACAGGTGTTGAAGGCTGTTGCGCTATTGTCAAGCACAGGATGTCATGCAGTATGGACGCCGTTATGCTCGACCGTATGAGTTAATTCGCAATCACTGCTCGCAATCACTGCTTTGCGACCTGCTGCATCATGTTCTTTGCTTCAGGACAGTAAGCCGTTCTGAATCACGTTTCGTCTTGAGCATGCAGCGACCCTGGGCCGGGACTACTGACGCCATTGTGCAGATAGAGCAGAAACGCCCACTCGCCGGAACAGACGCTGAAGGCTGTTGCGCTATTGTCAAGCACAGGATATCACGCGGCATGGGCGCCGTTATCCTCGACCGTGTTGAGTTAATTCGAAATCACTACTTTGCGACCCGCTGCATTATGTTCTTTGCTTCAGGACAATAGGCCCTTCAGGATCACGTTTCGAGGGGATGGCCCTGTTTTCGCAGCACAGAGAGGCCGATTTTGCATAGCCATAACCTCGCCCATTGTTCCCATTGCTAGGTCCGTGCGTCTGATCCCGCTCCGTGCATCTGCTGATCCCAGTCTAGTTGTCCAGAGTCCGATTGTCCTTCGGAACCTCCGCGAAGCCCAGGCCGGAGGACAGAGCTATGGCGATGTGGGTCCACGCTGATCGTTTCGACGCGACATGGACAGCGGTAGCTGCTTGATGGCCCTATCAAGGCTCCACGAAGAATTTTCAGAACAGTCGGAGGACAACAGCCCAAGCCGAATGTTTGCGTGGGCATCACTCAACCGCTGTCGCAGTCCTTTCCGAGGCTCGAGTCTGTAGCAGAGATAATGATGCTTGTTAACCCACTGACAGTACAACGCCTGTGCGTTCTGCGTGTTTCTCATCTCCTGTTTTCGTCCCTTTACAGCTCGTCCTGTCAAGAGATTTCGTATATAAACTTCTTCATGAGCTTCGAGTACGTATCATCCCTCACATACACTCCACTTATCGTTTACCATGGCTCCTCTAAGCCGAGAAGAATATGCCGATGGCTTCATCGACTCGTCGCTCGATGAAGAACATTGTCCCAGAGATCCTTCAGAAGATGAAGACCTATCGAAAGTATTCCAAATATCTACCCATGTCCTTTCCATAAACACCCAAGGCAAAGGGCTGTTGGACTTCGCGCCGCTGTACACCCAGTCCTTGAAGGATTTGATGAAAAGCTGTCGAAGGAATGCGCATTATACTCAGCTCCTAACACATGGTGTGCCGCTTCGTTGCCCAATAAACTTCCGCTAACGTACTCCACAGAGCTTCTGAGAAGCCCGGAAGCGTTAGCGGCCAAGAGCAGGCAAAGCATCAGCATGGATATCCAAGGTACGTTGTTAATCGTTACACAACTACAGAGCGTTGACCGATGGTTCATTTAACTCATCACCGACCCATTAGGTATGGCTGTTTGTCCATGATATTTTCAGTGGATACTGATGATAACGTTCAGCTGCCAAACGCGCCTGGGATGATCCGTTCGAAGGCAGTGTGAGCTCGAAAGCTGTGATCTCAGCACTCATGACGATGAACCGTGAACGGAAGAGTAAGGGGAATTATGCACCATTCGTCCAAAGCTCTGGTGCAGGGAAGTCCCGCACAATGGATGAAGTGGCGAAGAATTTTTTCACGCTGCCATTCAATCTGCGGCCAGCCAACGACACTGTGGGTAAGCACTGTCAACAATTTTTGAGAGAGCAGCTGACTGACCACCTCATCAGGCTTCCCACCGGGCCTGCACGAAATTCGGGACTTTCTGCAAGTCAAACCCACGGATGTCACAGCGACAGAACTCCAGATTCGATACCTGTTCTTTTTCAGAAACTTGTTTCAATTAGTTGCCAAAGAGGTCACGAATATGAAAATTAATCTACGGTCCATAGATGAAACTCAACCGAAAGGCCAATCTCCACAGTCAGTACTTGCGGCTCGTTGGAGGGATTTTTTGAGCCATCAAGACCAGCGCCAGCGCATGTATACGAATGCCATACGCCGATCAGTACGCGAGGCAAGTGAACATCTTGCATTCAATTGATGTCCTCATCTGAATAAATTTTTGACAGAATATTGGGCGTGATCTGACGGCTATGCGGGACGCTGGTGAGTACAGCTACACTTACCAATAAACTCATGGTAACAAAATCGGACAGCTGCGAACGAGGCTCGCCAGCTGATCGGGCTCTTGGAAGTAGGCAATGAGGATCAATTGTCCCTAATCATGTATTTCGACGAATGCCATGTTCTGCACGAGCACGAGCAGGAAGTCAAGGTCAACCTAGATAGCGACGACAAAACGACGGCGTACAAAGCCCTTTGCTCCGCTTTGTCTGCGTTCGTAGACTACGGCATCTTCACTGTGTTCTTGTCGACGAATTCGGATCTGTATGACTACTCGCCGCAGAAGATCCTTCGATCGTCAAGCTTGGGCTCAAATCAAGCCACCCTGCAATCAATCATCACTGAAGCATCTTTTGATTTGAATTCTGTTCCGAATCCAATTGTTATCGAAGGCATGCATAGTCTGAACGCATTGTGCGAGCATGAGATTATGGCTCGATTCGGCCGACCACTGTAAGTCACACGAACCATGAAGCATGTCTAACGTTGATTAATGATGCCTTTACTTTCCTGCGCAGTTAGAAAGCTGTTTGGAGATATAGTGATGAAGAATCTCGTCAGCGCCAAGACCTCATCTACTTCGCAATGAGCAAATTGACAGGCCAAACAGCGGGTGCCCCCGAAGTGACCGACAATGATAGCCTCCTTGCGTCTTTGGCCATACGGCTCCTCTTGGAATTTGAGCCCTCACGACAGCTCAACCTCGAGAAGCACATGGCAAATAACGAACAAGAGAACCGGCTGTTCAGCAGCCATATGCGTATTGTCTTCTCAATCCCCGCGCATTGTGAATATATGCGGACAGGATCACCATCGGAGCCCATCCTTGCCGAAGCCGCGGCACGTCTTATGACCGATGGTAGTCGCACAGGAGTAGGGGAAGACCGGGCAACTCCTGTGCTTAAATTCTTAAAGCTGTCGTTGAAGGACTACATCATCTCGAAAGGAGAGCGTGGCGAGCTCATCGCACGCTTGTTGCTGACGATGGCACACGACCTGGCTATAGAGACACTTGTTATGAATGGCGAAATGCCAGCCAATCCCCGGTCACAAAGACCTCTGCAAAAAATATCTCCCGACGATCTTGAAGATCTGAAAAGGACGAGACAGTTAAACTTCTCCCAGCCAATTCCAGTATGTGCATTTCTTCGCGCTCTCATCAGCGAGAACTGGATCGAATCCGTCCTCGCATGTCCTGCAGCCCAAGGCCAGAAGTTGAAGCTTGAAGATGCATTCAAGGATGCTTATGTTCATTTTACACACTTTGGCCGGCCAGTGGATCAGTGTGTTGTGAACGACGAAGGGACCTGGCTCGCCATGGCTAGAGGGATGGCGTGGCAATGTTTTGCCTCACAAGAAACGATTGATATTATGATTCCGGTTGTCTTTTGCAACAAGGAAGACACTCGGCTTGATCGCTTCGCAATGAGTGCGATCCTCATACAGGTCAAGAACACAGAGGAAGCCAAGAAAGTTTTCATTGATGCGGAAAAACTCAAATTTTTCACGCCATTTCCCACGGGACCTCATGGTGGCCTTCATACAGACTCGAAGGCAATTGCTCCAAGCAGACCGTACATTACTATTGTACTCAATTTAGGTATCCAGGAACGTAGGAGGAAAGAGCAAGGGAAAAATAGTGGGCAGCCATCTACAAAGTACAGACGCACCCACGATGAAAAGGAGTTATCCCACATAGATATCGGCCAAGCAGTCACTCGTATTCAATCTGACCGCGATGTAAAGGCTGCGGCATCGGTAGATATTCAGTTAGACAGAATTATTCTGAAGCTGTAGTAAGGCCTGACAGAATTAATCTGTCAGCTTAAGGATCAGCCACATTACGGTTCAAACCGTAACAGGATCTCCCACTGTAGTACAGATAATACGTATGGTCTCGCAAACGAACCACGCCTGATCCGGTGCTAATCAGCTTACTGCCAGGTATGAACATACACCTTCTCGGTTTACTAGGTCACGTCCTTGGCAAAGTCCAACTACTTCGGATATTGCGGCGCCTCTGCGACCAATACAGACCAAAAGCAGAAGATGGTACGAATGGTTGTTGAGGACAAACTATTTGAAAATGACTTTTCTCATAAGATTACACGATCGCCTCTATCGACCTCGCACATGAATACGTCAAGCTTGGAAAGACTGAAAAGGCTGGTAGTATATACAACCACGTCTTTTCTTCCGTCAGCACCGCCGGGGCGTCGGAGGAAACTAAAGCTTTGTTTTTCCTCCGCTATGCCGAGTCCTTGTCGTTGGTCGGGGACATATCTCGAAGGTAGGTCAATCTACATCTGCGTTGCGTTCTATGCTCAGCAGTGTTGTACAGTTCTGGCATATACTGCGAAGCTTTATCGTTGTACGACTCCTTGAACGACGATGAGAAAGCGATGACGACTGCAGAAAGAGTCAGGACGAGGGTGGAACGGCTTGAACGCGCAGCCTTGGCATCGAACAGTTTTGCAACTATTCAACTGACGAAGGTGATTGCCACGTTCGGCTCTACGGCCTTGGGTTTTCTCACCAGCGAAAAATGATGCAGGACGATCCGACAGCTTCATTGACTGGCTACTTGCAGTCCCTTCGCCTTTGGAATCGTGCCATGAGCACACTAGAACGCCTTCGTCCACCGACGTCGTCACAAAGTAGCGCCGATAGCGAGAATCCTTTTGACGTTTCGGATTTGAAGAAGGCCTTACCTTCTGATGGGACGCCCCCTCCTCCAGACGATCGTACAGGCCTCATACGCCCACAGCCATTAATGCATGGACTGGAGTGGCGGATTGCCGATGGGCTGCTGACGACACTGTTTGGCCTCGCTCACAACTATGCTTCACGCGGATCGGTCAGAGAAGCTGAGTATTTCGCAGAGCAGGCGCATGAGCTAGCAGTGTCTCTCAATGCTCCGATCATGATATGCCGCGCCCTGGCCAAGACTGGGGAGCTCCAACTCCAACTTGGAGAGCTGGAGAAGGGTCACGAAGCACTCCTGAAAGCCGCAGAATCTCTGAAAGACGTTCCTGGCCCCGATGCTGCTGACATACGTCGGCTGCACGCAGAGTACAGTCGATTGAATGCCAAGGACAGTGACGCGCTACAGCTGTATTCAGAGGCTGCCTATATCCTGGAGGAGTTGAACAAGATGTTTTCAACGATGGACGGCTTCGGTATCAGGTGTGCCATTATTCGTCAGACATTCTCCCTTGTTGCTCAAACGTTTCATAGGAGATCAACCATTTTGTCGAAAGACGCTCCATCGAAGGCTGATGCGCTCGTTCCCCAGCTTGTGTCCTCCGTTTTGCGCAAGCACAGTTAGTGATCTGGAATTCTTCATATAGTCCATCGCTGACGTTAAGGTAGTCTGGCTCCTACGAGACGACGTTGGGAAGGAATACCAACTTTTGTTGGATAAATTCCTGGCATTGCCTGCCTCTCTAGAAACCAAGGTGGGTGACTCAAAAAAATCGCAGCTCGGTTTATTCATGAGCTACCGATTACAGGCTGAAGAGCATACCTTACTAGCAAAGCTCACGTTGCATGACGCGTACGACTGTTTCCGCGAGGATATGTTTTTGAACAGTCTTACCGAGTCCAGTGAGTGCTACCATTATTTTCAGCTCCACTTATTTCCAACAAATTGCAGCGATCGCATTGCCGTTGGGCATGTCTGTCAGCAAATCCCTCCTCGCGTCATCATCAGTTCAAGGTATCATGGAAACCCTCACTGACGCCGAGAAGCTCTTCTGGTCGACTCTGTCAGCGACAGCACGGCGCGGCAGAGTGTCTCAGCTCAAGGAAGTGGCCAACTCGCTCGCGCTAATCCAAGCGTATACGACGTCTCTCGGCGGATCGCTGTCTGAGGCTCCTGTCCTAGTATCGAATTTACTCGGTGAGGGACCTGCCATACTCGCGCTAGATAACGTGCTTATATTTTTATCCTTCGGAAGACATGTCAACAGCCCTCACATTGCGACGCGAATTGCTCGAAGTCATTCAAGGCAAGTTCCCACTGTCGCAGACTGCTGACGACCTACGCTGGCCCTCTGTCACGTCGAATGGATCGCCAATAGCCCCGGTCCGCGAGCAAAGGAAGCGAAGATTCGAAAGCCGAGGCAGTTCTGACGACGAAGATGATGAGCCGGTCGACGATGACACTTGGCTTCAGGACTACTGGACTTCTGTAGAGAAGAAGTGCCGACTACAGAACGTGGACCCCGACAGCCTCATCCATTCTAAGGTCGACGACCTCCCGGAGAACTGGACAGTGGTCAACATCAGCGTCACAGACGACAAGAGCTCCATGTTCATCACGCGTCAGAGAGCGCATCATGCCCCCGTCGTCTTTTGCCTACCGCTCAAAGGTCGCCGCGAGAGTGACGGCGACGAGCATCTTGCTTACAGCGATGCCGTCGAGGAGTTGAAAGAGATTATCCGCCTCAATGACGAGGGCACGAAGCAGGCGATCCATGTCAAGAATGGCGACAAAGAAGCTAGGGCTGCTTGGTGGGCCGATCGAACGACACTTGACAAGAGGCTCCAGGATTTGCTGGAGAACATGGAGTTTTGTTGGCTTGGTGCCTTTAAGGTCCGTTATACCCGCCTATCGCATCATGTCTTGTACTCATTTGGATCGCTTCCAGACTACGTTGAGCCCACCTGCAAATGTTTCCAGCGACGCTATTGCTGATCTCCATTCGCGTCTGGAAAAGGTGTTCAAGCGTGGACTGGTATCACAGGACAAGAAACAACGGCCGCGGACCCGGCTCGACGACACCCTGGTCGAATGTTTCTCCATGCTGTCCCCAAAGTGCCGCGACGAAGAGCTCGAAGACCTCATCTACTTCATCTTCGACCTCTACCAGTTCCACGGCGTCCAGGTCGCGATCGCAGAAGTCGACATCGACCAGCTCGTCGTGGACCTGCGCACTGCGCTCGAGGAGCACGCCGCCGCGACCAAGGCGAAGAGCCAGAAGACGCTGCAGGAAGACAGCCACATGTTCCTCATCCTCGACAAGAACGTGCAGGCGTTCCCGTGGGAGTCCATCCCGATCCTGCGCGGGCAGAGCGTCAGCCGCATCCCGAGCGTCGACTTCCTGCTCGACCGCCTGGAGCTCGTGAAGTGCAAGCGCAAGCGCAAGGGACGGCAGTCGCCCGAGAGCGATGCGGCTCGCCCGATGGATCGGTTGGACCTCAATCCGAAGAGCGCGTACTACGTGCTGAACCCGAGCGGCGACCTCGGCGGGACGGAGACGCGCTTCGCGAGCTGGCTGACGGGCATGAATGCCGTGGGGTGGGAGGGCGTGATCGGCCGTGTGCCCAGCGAGCAGCAGATGCTCGATGCTCTGTCCCGCAATGACCTCTTCATGTGCGTCTTCACTTGTCGACAGACNGTTCNAGNCTGATGTTAGGATCTGCATAGCTATTTTG
This sequence comes from Hericium alpestre, assembly GCA_004681135.1. NCBI lineage: Eukaryota > Fungi > Basidiomycota > Agaricomycetes > Russulales > Hericiaceae > Hericium > Hericium alpestre. Next base: position 4,125 of record SFCI01000998.1, on the reverse strand, counting down.
GCCATGGCGGCGCCGAGCAGTACGTCCGGTCGCACAAGATCCGCCACCTGCCCAAGTGCGCGGCGACGATGCTGTGGGGGTGTTCTTCCGGCCTGCTGAAAGACATGGGCGACTTTGACCGCATCGGCACGCCGAACAATTACATGCTGGCTGGCTGGTGAGTGCCATCGCCTCCTTTGTCCATCATGCCGATCCTTATAACATGCCCAGCCCGACGCTCGTCGCGAATCTGTGGGACGTGACGGACCGCGACATCGACAAGTTCTCGCAGGCGGTGTTCGACGAGATCCACTTGACGGCGGAGCATGTTGGTGCGCATGCAGGAGCCACGGGCGAGGATGTGACGTCCGTCGTGACTGCTGTGGCCAGAGCACGCGAGGTCTGCAAGTTGAAGTATCTCACTGGCGCAGCGCCGGTGATATATGGGATTCCATTCTACCTATGAACGTATTCACGTGCATATGCTGGGTGGATGGAAATACCGTCCGCGATTGTATTTATCTGTTTTTATGCGTCGTATGGATATGGATTCATGCATGTGTGGATCTAATTTGAAAGCCGGTGAATGATATGGAAGGCCTCTGGGAAAGGCTCGATTACAGAGGAAGAAGGTATAGCTGAGTACGCTTGCTGGGCAAGAAGTCTGGCAATGTCCACGACATCTTTGCACATCTTTGCTCTTCACCAACAGAACAGAAGGCCGCTTACATGCCTGAGCACGATGATCTGGGCTTCGATTGCCGCAGTATGACACAAAACCGTCGGGGTTAGTCCTACGGGCCCCAAGACTCACAGCGAATTGGTGTCTATCCTCAAACAGCGGAAATCTTGTATCGTCCGTGACGCTCATCAATGGAAATACAGATAAAAGAAAATCAGATAGCTAGGAGACTTTTGGGTCTCCTCAAATACAAAACGTACACTGAATACACCGTAACGCAATACACCCCAGTCCACTATGACATCGTGCTGTTCAAGATCGCCTCCCGCCTCTCCTTCGAGCGCTCCATCGCTATGAAAGCCATAGTGTCAGAAAGGTAAGAGCAACTGGGAGGAAAGGGAGACTTGCGATTGTAGTGCAGGAGCTTTTCGATGAGGTCGACGTGCGTGAGGACCATGCGACGACAGCAGTATCGCTTCAACTGCAGCTCGTCGAGCGCATCACTGTGAAGAGGTATGACAAGACGATAAAAGATTGCATAAAGGATCAAGATGACAGAGACGCACCCTTCGCTCATGTCCCGCGAGAGCAGCTCGAGGTACGCATTCCATTTGTCACCGACGACTTTTCCGCACGAGAAGCAGCGCACTGGGATAATCTGCGGGATGCAGGTGAGTGCATATCCTATGAGCAGAAGCTGGTGTACAGACCATGGTGAATGGGTAGGTCCTGGTGGTGGATTCGGCGAACGGTGCAAGCAGCAAATGCGAGGCTGCTGAGAGAGGCAGGGCGTGACATGACAGGATGTGACGGACGCGCGCACGTGACTTGCCGACGGCTGACTTTCGCTGGGAGCAGCCTGAGCTTCGGAGTCGTCTCCGACGTTCTCGACGCATGGTCGTCCAGCTTTCATCCTTGCCGTTCGATAAGTACTGTTCTCTCGTTGATCCAGTCATCGCATGTTCTTGCTTCTCTGGCTGTGCTCAATTTTTTTTTAGATGTATGCACAATGGATGGATGGATGCGCTCCGCCTACTACTATAGGTCTGAACGTCCTAGTAGTTCTAAGCTACTTTGTGGCAGTTGATGCATGCACCGGTACTGTTGCTCACTTGCTCTATTGCAGACTTGCAGCGGCCGCTATGTTCAACTACCCCTTTACAGATGTCACTTTTTGTCTTTCATCCCTCAACGTGATCATACCGAAAGCAACGGATTACCCTTGCAGGCATTCTTTCCACGATACGCAGTATTATTCTCATCCCGGGAGCCGTGGTGGACACACAACGTGTCAGTCAATATCAACGGACGGGGCTCCGTGAACTCCGTTGGTGAGAAGAGGAACGCGACAAACCGCTGCGGTTCTGAACGGTGCGTCATTGCTGTGCCGAGTATGGTCGATGGTCATTGGCTCCCCGACGAGCCCGAGCTCCCACTGGTCCCAGCATGTCGGCGACACGAGAATCCGACAAAGCCGAAAATCTCCAATGGATCGGCCAATTGGCCTTATGGTACTTCCCTTCCGACTCCGAGAGGCGTTGAAATTCGGACTGGGTGGTCTCGGCACGCAGGTCGGGTCGAATGGCAAGACTGGCCGAAACCGTGCCGGGACGAGTTCGAGAAGCATCGACGACCGTGTGGCCCTGGGTGAGCATGCAACTGCCAAGCATACCTTGGACGGAGTCTCCGACGTCTTACTTGATGTCATCGCGCTGGTGTATATTGATCAACTGATGCGGAGAGGTGGTCTTGGAACAAGTGAGCAACATGATGTGATGGCAGTGTTCACGTCAGGCCGGAGCGGATTCAGATACAAAAGTTCGAGACTTGTTCAAGACTTGTTCGTTGTAAACAAATTTCGTCGTGCGGGCATTTGGCCTGTTAGCAATACGATGATATGTGTTGAAGGAAAAAGAAAGCGGCATGAAATGAAGACAGTCGGGGTGAGACAGCCGTCGGCAGCAACTTTCGGGCTCGACATAAGCGCCGTCGTCGACTCGGCCTCTCTTCTCCACCTACCACCACCATCTCGTCTCCTCCTACTCTACACCGTCCACTATTCATCCTGTCCTCATAACGTATTGCTCCAACTCGCCATCACAGCAATGGCAACACTCATCCTCGCCCCCACGGCAGCCTCCCCGTCCCCAGCTCCAGCTTCAGCTCCAGAAAGGCAGAGCCTTGTCTCCAACTCCTCATTACCGTATCAGACAACAACCGCATCCTCGATCCACACATCGCCATCATCGTCACCCAACATGGCATCGTCGGCTGGCACCCGCGAGCCCCCGTACCTGTCTGGCTCAAAAGACCCAGAGCGATTCACAGACAGCCCAGTATCGGTCAACCCTCTGCATATCATCTCACAATCATCATCGATGGGGTCTGCGCGGGCGCAAGAGGTGCACATCATTAAAGTGTCGGAAGATGCGGTGGAGATGCAGGCTGGCGCGCCCCCTCAGTCGCTTAGGCACAAGATCGGCGAGGGGCTCATGCGTGTCGTCGACGGCCACGATCGCATCTACAATCACTCAGAAGGAAGCGTTGGGCCGCCGCCGCCTTCACCGCCTGCGAGCGAGGAGCATATCAGTCCGATCGAGTCAGGTGCGTTTGCAACCAGCGTCGAATCACCCCTCGCTCATTTTTCTTTTCGTGTCACGCATGAAGACTTCCCAGAACGTCGCGTGAAGTACCAGTCGACGCCTCCTGCACCCACAGTCTCCTTTGACCCATCCGCATCAAAAGACCACCACCACGCGCCGTCTAGCTCCTTCACCGGCTCCTCCGCGACCGGCCGCACATCCACCTCAACAACCGGTCCGCGTTCACACCCCTTCCCCTCCGATGATACTTCCATGGCATATTCCGTGTCTGCACCCGCGGATGATCGCTCATCACTCTCATACTCACAGTCCTCGCGGGTACATGGTGACGGGCTGCTGCATCCGCCAGCCACGCACGGCAGCCGGCCATCGCGCCGTAACACGACGGGTTCCGCGGCACCATTTATGCCAGCCGGCAAGCCACGCATGCCGGTGCGCGGGCAGAGCATGCTTGGGCTGCAGGATGCCGCGTTGGGCGACGGCGCGCTGGAGGACGATATTGAGCAGCAGGCGGAGCAGATCCGGCGGGAGCGCCTCAGGAAACGCGTCAAAGCGCAAAAGGAGGCGGAGGCGGCGCTCACTGCACCGCGCAGAGAGGGGGCTGAGGATAACAGTCCACTTGTGGGGAACTTGATCGGGGAGAACCATGTGAACTATGTGCTCATGTACAACATGCTCACGGGCATCCGGATAGCGGTTAGTGTTTTTCGTTCGGTCAGCTTGTGTTGAGGTCTGACGGGGTTTCAACGCGTCTTTTCAGGTCTCGAGGTCTCAAGCGAAGATCAGACGGCCACTATCGGATGAGGATTTCACGGCACGTCACAAATATTCATTTGACATGTACGTTCACTACTCTCCTTT
>SFCI01000997.1:0-12601 GCA_004681135.1 Hericium alpestre | reverse complement strand
ACAGATAGATGATCAGAGATCTTATCTAACCGATGGCTTTCGTCTCTTCAATCAATTGGTCGTCCCCATCAGCTGCTTTCTCGCAATGTACTTACTCTCGCCTCTTGCAGTTCAACTCGAGTTTCAGAGCGTACATGACGAAGTATACGAATAATGTAAGTAACAACCATGCACCGGCGAACATCTGACCGAGATAAGATGGTTGGTAGATCTTATCTCGCACAATTTGGCTCCGTCACACGAACGTCAACTCCGAGGAGCAGGACATCCACCTTGATGATTGACGGTGAGTAAACACTTCAAGACCATGCCCTCTTGCATCTGCTGTAATGAATTCTTTCAATTTATCTGGGAACTTGGGTTCGACGTTATTCCAGTATACGAGCGAGTTCCATCAATGTTCCATCGAGCGCTCATCCACACCACCCGCGGTCGTGCGTTCCTGCATCCATCATGCAGTCCACCTTTACGTTCCGCGACACATCATCCATGCGTTCTCCGAAATTCTGTACCATCATCGGGAATGCATAATGTAAGGCAGTTGGTCTGCTCTAATCGTGAACATCTGGCCACGCGTCTGCATCAGCCTTCGTTCCTCGAAAGAACTTGCGAAGTTAGACATGACCCACCGCCCTCCGAACTATCCTGTCGTGGTATAAAGCTGGGTACTCCCTCTCACCGTCTGCATCTCACACCGCCAGTGAATGCTCCATCCGTCATCCCTCAAATTTTGGAAACGATCCTCTAACTCTCCCACCCGCTCCAAGATGACCACCTCCATCAACGTCAACACTCTCTTCTCCGTCGAAGGCCGCGTGGCCATCGTCACCGGCGCCTCATCCGGCATCGGCGCCTACATCGCGAAGGGCCTCGCGCTCGGCGGCGCCACGCGGGTCTACATCACCGGGCGGCGCCTCAACATGCTGCAGGAGACAGCGAAGGGCTTCCCCGCGATCGTGCCGCTGCAGGGCGATGTCTCGACGAAGGCAGGCTGCCTTGCGACGACGAGTGCGTTCGTGGCTGCTGAGACCGCGCGCGGTATCCCCGAGGGCGCGGTCGCGCTCGATGTGCTCGTGAACAACGCTGGAATTATGACGAACGACGGGACGTGGGCGGCGGATGCGAGTGCGGAGGAGGTCAGCAAGGCGCTGCTGCACGCTTCGGACGACGACTGGGCCAAGGCTTTCGCGATCAACGCGTATTCCCTCCAGGTGTGTCACCTTTCATTCTCTATCAAGATGTGGCGATGCTGACGGACGGAACTGCAGTGGATGTCCGCGGCGCTCCTCCCGTACCTCGCGCGCGCATCGCAGACGAACCAAGGCTTCCGCGAGGGCCGCGGCAGCATCGTGAACAACACGTCCGTCTCCGCGCTGTACGTCTCGCGCGATGCGCAGGGCCACATCTACTCCGCGTCGAAGGCCGCCGCCGAATCGCTCACGCAGAACCTCGCGAGCAAGTTCACGAAGCTCGGCGTGCGCGTGAACAGCATCGCGCCCGCGAACGTGCCCAGCGAGATCAACGACATCACGAACCCGAACAGCTTCATCTCGAAGCTGAAGGACATCATCCCGATCGGGCGCGCGGGCAATGAGGAGGACATGGTCGGCGCGGTGCTGTACCTCACTTCGAGGGCGGGAAGCTTCGTGTCTGGTGTTGTGATCAAGGTGCGTTGTCTCGCTCTTTGAAGTGGGTCAGTTCTGACAGGATTTTCCAGATCGATGGTGGAATCCTCATCGGTGTTTGAATGGGTCGACTAGATCGATAGAAATGGGTCTATTGTATAATCACTGAACACTGTATTTTAAGATGCCGCATAACCCAACACGTTGTTCTCGCCGTTTCAATCGAAAAGCATCGTCTCTATGCATGAAGAGAGTCGGAATTGATGTTGAATGTCTGAGCTGAAGCACGTGGCATAAGGCGTCGGTCTGTCATGCTTGCGACTCGTCTCAGGACGATTGCTGAAGCATACATAACCTCGCGGACTAACCGCTATAAATCATGGTATCCGACAGCTGAATTAAATAAAAGCAGACGAAGAGTACAAGGGATGCCGAGGTCGAAATAGTTTGAAGTCTAAGGACAGAGCTAAAGAGGGTTGATGCTATGGCCAGCAGAATGTCGAGTATATCTCGTCTGTCCAGATGCCGAAGTTGAGACGCACGCCAATGATACAGGGGATTTAATTTCATGAGTACAGCAGAGCTTCAAACTTCGTATTACAGTTACAGACACCCACGATAACACACAGGAAGACTGACAACCAAACCAAGCACAGGAATCCGTCATCGAACAGGACGATCACAAGGGCACACGATAAAGCAATGACAAGATGGTGGTCGACGGCCTACAAGCCCGCCACCCTCTTAAGTGCAGAGAAGATAGGCGACCCCACGCCGGTGACCTGTCCGCATCGCATGAGCCAGAAGAACATAAACAGAGTCTGATAGACGCACCGGGCTCCATCCGGCCGAGGCGCTGAATCCTTGAGTGTTGCAGCCAGGGTTGGTACCTGAAAAGCGAACATCAGCGACAGGGAACAGCCGAAACGCAGTGGTAGAGCGCACCAGACGTGATGGGCGTGAACGCATGCGGGTTCGAGTAGATAAGCGGGTTGAGGAATCCAAGCGAAGAGCGTCCGCGCGCGATCAACTGGTCATTCAGCAGCGAGATTATGCTGGCCGTGAGAGGCGTGGAGGCGCTTGTTCCATCGACGAGTCCGCCCTGGCCACCAACGGCAATAAGGAAGTTCACGCCTGCGGCGGACAGGTCGGGGAAGCCGCGTCCTGTTGCATTGAACTTGCCCTGGTACTCAGCGCCGATCTTGGCTAGATACGAAGATACGGCTGCGTTTTGGTATGCGGGTCTGGCGAAGTAGTTCGAGAAACCGCCTGATGAGAAATATGCGGCGATCTCTGGATTGACATTCTGTGTGGCGCCAACGGAGGTGACGCTAATGAAGGCATACGATATTACATTGAGTCCATGTGCGTGGAATGAAGTGAGAGACGTACAAAGGACATCCGGAGGGGAAAGTCGGGATGAAGGCGGTGCAAGACTGGCTTTGGCTGCCGGACACACCTCCGTCTCCGGATGAGAACAGAACACTTGTGCCACGCGCACCGAGTTGAGCGTAAGCGTTGCACAGGTTGCTGATGACATTCAAGCAAGTCAGTGACACGGACCGGCAAGCAACAAAAGACGACCGAACGTACTTGGCGATGGAGAATGGAAGATCAGGCTCATTGAATCCGTAACTGGTGGTGAAGGTTTGCGGGATGGGCTTTTCACCAAGCAGGAAGTTCACGATGTCCAGGAAACCATCGACGTCATCAGAGTTGTTCTCGCCGACTGAGATGAACTGAACAGGAACCCTGGATGCAATGGCGACAGTGTACTGGGTGTCTAGATTCTGCGAAATCAGAATTGACTATGAGTAAGCGCGCGAATGATGTGAGAAGGCATGCGTACAGCCTCAATGCCCGGGTTGCTCTGGTCATTCTGACCATCATCGAGAAGAGAAGTAGAGAATGTCGAGCCTGCGAGATCCGGGCGGAAGTTTTCCAATAGCAACTATATGTCACCGTCAGTGGTGTACTGCAAAATAGACAGACAGAATGTACCTCTAGATCAGCCTGACTAGCATACTCCCCGATGAATCCGGACACCGCAAGCTGATTCGATTTCTGCGTCGCTGCAGTCGCTGGAATACCGTACAGGCCTTGTGCACAAGACGGCAGGAACTCATCATTGCAGGAGGCAGGAGCAGCTCCAGCCGTCACATTGCCTGACCGCTGCGGCCCGATCTTGACGCTGCCCACTACTTTCGGCTTGCCGACAGGCTTCACAGGAAACCTACCACCTCCACATAAGACAAGACAAAGGCGGCCAAGACCAAAAAAAACACGAACGCTACTGTGGGATGGACAAAGTCGAGATGCCCCTTCAAAGACGCCGGGATCGAATAGGACAAGGTGCGGACAGTCTCTCTATCAGTTTCAAGGTGCTTATATGTGGTGAACTGAGATCCGAGGAGCGTGTTGGCCTGCCGAACTGTCATCTTCACATTAAGCCAATCTCCAGCAGGAGAGGTTGTCTGGTAGGCAATATTGTTAGATGACAGCCAGTCCTTGACGGCGGCGTCGCTCTCAGAAGAGGGCGCAACGAGCGCTTCGACCTAATGCACGAGCAATAGGATGATCAGTAACTCGGGAGGACGTCATATAGCGACGTCCATACCTCTTCCTTTGACAGGTGTTGCCCGTACGCGGCATTACCTGGAGTGCTGACGTCGTACACCTTCCGGTGGAGGCCATCCATGTTGTTGGGAACGAGAGCCAGACGGAGGTCGAGTACGAGGTCCGCGGAAGCGGGGCTAACGTGCGCGAAGCCAGTCGGAGGACTATCGCGCCGCTCGTGGACGTGCATGTTTCCGCCCGGGTGGGGGGAGGCACACGAAAGCGAGGCGAGCGAGGCAAGGAGTACGCTGAGCTTCAGCATGCTGGAAGTGATACTGGGGCGGCGCTGGGGAAAGCGCTGCTGTAGTCCCCGCCGCCTGTTGCTCGTTTTATGCTCTCGCTCTAGGGTGGATATCGCCAAGAATGCGATTTGGGAACAACGCGGGAGATGGACCGGAACTGTTGAGCAATTTGGACCTCTCCTTGCCCATCTGCAACTGTATGACTTCTGCCGACGATCAGTAGGCCAAAAGTAATGCAGGCTTGACGAAACCGCATGGACGCGAAGGCACCTTCCATTGTGCTGCACAACATCTGATCCTGCAAAACTCGACTTATGGCAGTCAAGACGTCAAAACTGCGGTGCAAACGTATGGGAGAAATACAGCGACATACGTTGGGAGTAGCAGTCGATCATGAGGCCGACTTAGCTCATCCCCGCATTTCTTCTGTCTAGAAAGGCAGGCACGGCACATGAATGACGTATCCTTAGAGTCGGGCAGTATAGCACCGCCGCGACGCCTTGCCCATAGGGACCATCCCTCTGAATCAACGCGGATCCAGCCAAGAATTCGTCCAATGAAGCGGGTGTGTACATCAATTGTGTCGGTGCAGCGCTGATTGACGATCAAGCTAAGCAACAATAGGATTCAGCTGGATGTACTGATCCATGTGGAAGGATGCAACAAACTTCGTTAGAGCATAACCCAGAGCAATCGCATCGCCGAGGATGGAGTGCGGATCGGAAAACGACGAACACGGAGCCAGCAAAGCTGGTAGATCACCCACCAGATGAAACGATCATGTCTCTGGAAAGCCTCTGTCAGCGTGATGAGATCGCGTTGAAAGGAAATTGGCTACACTTTGAGGATGGCAGTTGCCTCGAATGCGGCGGAAACGAGCTGCTTATCGCCGAAGAAGCTGAGGAATCATACGCTCCTGCAATTGAGGCATTGATTGTCCATAGCCGCATCTGTGTCGTCTAGCTCACATTTAGGTGAGTGTCAAGTCTGTATATGGGAGGGRAAAAAAGACGTCGGAAGTTCATGAACAGGATTGTTTGACTTTGTGTGCTTGTTTCAATTTGTGTACCCGTCATTACGATGAAATAACGGCCCGGGGCGGTCCGCCTGTTCTTTGCGCTGGGTTTACTTCAACTTACGCTGAGCAACATCGATAGAGTCAATGACAGTGCGATGGACTACTATCCAGTCAGGGCAGTACTTCTTCACCCATGTGGTATGATCATGCATCCAAGAGCAATATGGAGTCGTCTGGGCTTGTCCGCATCTGCACTAGTCTTGTCCTCAAGTAGCATCACTACCACCGCTCCAGGACGGTGTAGAAAAGCCCAACTTACAAGTAAATAGGACCACGTGGAGGACAGTATCCTTCTAGATCTACGATAAGTGCCGGATCCCGTGTTCGTAGATGAGGCCCGGAGAGCTGGCAAGAGCTGCGTGGTCGCGCGCGCACGTGTACCCTGCTGGTGGATGCAGGCGTAGTAGTACTTACTCCCTAGAGTTAACAGGACTATACGGCCCGCGACTCAAGGGTCAAAGTACGGACACGCTTGAGCCATATCCACCACCGTGGTACAGCGCAGGAAAGAACAAGCTGTAGAACGGTCCATGTGGGGCCTCAAGCCCATGGCCACTAGGTCACGATTGGCACAAAGGTTTCCAGATATTATATACGCACCAAAACAGGCTTCTATCACCAGAGAACGAAGAGAAAAAGGAGTGGGAATATGTAAATGAGTGGGAGCGGGCAAAGCGAGGGTAACCGACAAAAAGCACGGTGCAAGAGCGAAATAAAAGGCAGCACGGATGTCAGCGAACTGCCCAGGACGTTAAGGTGAGTAATAGTGCCGACGCCCGCAAAGGATTTCCTCTCGTTAGCTGGCGTGTAAGAGGCATTAAACAATTCATCGACAGGTTGCCTGATGGCCCGATGACCGGGTCCGCAAAGAACAACGCGTGGGCCAGTGAAAGCAAGCCGAACATACAGATCCTAAACCTCCGAATACGACGGCGGGATGTCGACAACAGCATTGGCACCGTTGATCCGCACCCCACTGTCCGCGTGATGCACGAACTGCACATCCGTCGATGATGTCGCGGCGGCCGCGCCAGCCCCATGCGACTCCGGAGGGCGCGAGGTCGGCAGGGGCGGCAGGCCCTTCGTCAACGACGCCGACACACGGCTCATCTCGCGGAAAGGCTCAGGCCGCAGGTCGTTCTCGGAGCGGCCCAACGCACTCCCCGGGTAGAACGGCCGCGCTGCCGCCTCCGCGTCCGATGGCTCCAGAAGTGAATCATGGTGAGGCCCCGCAACGCGTCTCCTGCGCCGAAGGAAATAGAACGCGATGACGCAGCCGACGAGGGCGAGTGTGCCGAGGACGATGCCGACGACGGCGCCCGTGAGTGCGGAGCCCTGCAGCCCGCGGTGGTGGTTGTCCCCGGTCTGCGTCGCGATCGGCGCAATCGAACTCGACGCGGTGGGCACGAGCCCGTCTTGGGTCCCGTTTGCGACATAGAAGAACTCGAGGATCATCGGCGCGTGGCTCGCGTCGCCCTGGTACGTGACGACGAGCGTGTGGTTGCCGTCTGGCATGTCGGGCGTGGTGAAGTATTGCTGGTTGAACTCGCCGAGGAAGCCGTGCCCAGGGATGATGAAGGAGCTCGCGGGAGAGGCGTCGACTTGGTATGTCCCCGTGGTCGAGGTCCCGTTCAGCTCGCCGGGCGCGACGCCGACGAAGGTCATTGACCTGCCTGCGTGGTTGTAGGCTCGGTGAGAGGGTATGGCTGCATCGAGATGGCTGGAACTCACCGATGAACTCGAATATCAGCTGGTCCCTGTTATTCGACGTGAGGAACCACATGTCCTTGTACCGCGACCATCCCTGGCCCACGAGGCCGATGCCGAGGTCGGTGTTGTCGATCTTCAGAGTGGAGTCTGCGAGCGAGGCGCCCGGCAACGGGTCGTAGAGGTAGTTGTCGAACCAGAAATTAGGCCCCGGTGTGGTGACGTTGACCACGACCTGATGGGGCGTATTCGGGAGCGAATCAGCCTGGCACAGCGTGATCTGGTTGGCCGTCTCGTTCAGAAATGTTGTCTGACCAACGGGATGTCCGTCAAGGAAGCACTGCCAGTTGGGTATCGACTTATTTGCCGCATTATCCAAGGTGCCAAAAAGCTGCACGAATGTCCCTGCACGCGATCAATCAGACCATCCACAAACGCCGCACGCAGAGTTCTCACCGGTGAATTGAAACTGGAGGCTCGACCCCTGCGTATTGTTTACTTGGTGCAGAGTGTTGTTGAACGTGGGCCCGAAGGTCCCAAATGACGCGACTGCGTTCCCGGAGGTGGCGGACCAGCCAGGGCCCAGATACTGAATGCCTGGATCAGTGTCGTCGACGACAATGTGGCGGGTGGGGGATGTCGACATGGCTGTCGGACAGGGAAGAGCGGCTAACGAAAAGGCATTTAGGATCAATCGCCCACGAATTTGCTCCTCTTATCGAACAGTGAAGAGCAGGACCCATCGTGAAGTCGACAGCTGTCAGTATACAGCCGGTTGCAACCAATTCAGTTTGGAGATCTACAAGCGATACACGATGATGAGAAGCACTGCTGTAGCGCCCACTGTCATCGGTCATCCATGTATAATTATGCTAGGGGTGGGATCAGTATCTCGAGAAAGTGGCTGTCATTGTAGACAACGAGTAGCATCTGATATCAGCATGCCATGTAGCGGAAGGCAACTTTGCCTAATCATACGAGGAAACGTGGAAAGTGACTGGAGCGCGAAAGACAGCACCTGAGATACATAATTAGGAGAATGGCCATGGTTTCGTGACAAGACAACATATTACTTACTTCATTATCGGAGTTGCGAAAGCACCTGGACTGGTCGACATGATGTACTCACACGCAAGAGATCGCTGGACAGTGAAGAGACCGGAGTATCACCTATGCTTGCAGAAGATCAGCAAGGTTGAGAAACTTTCCCGCATCTGGGAGGAAGTAGAGCTAGAGCACACCTCAATTATGCGTCAGCCAGAAGACAAAGGTGCTATATAGAACTCTCAACGCTCAGCCGGCAAGCAAAGGAAGTGTACCTATAGCGGAACTTCGTCTGATCATTCCCTGTACTGTCAATCACATCAGATCCAGGGGAGCTCAGGCAAGGAGGCGGATGAGATGGGCGAACCATCATCTATGATGCATCGACGCACGCACCTGCCACCACGTACACCTATGACTGAAAGACTCCTTCTCATCAATGATAAAATCCTCTATACGTCCGCCGCCCCACATTGTTATAGAAAGAATGGTTTGACGCAGATCTTTTTCCCATATGTCCGCGTCCGCAGCCCAACCGCAGCCTCACGCGTTCTGGGCCTGTTCTGCATATGCGAGCGCGGGCTAACACCTGCGAAAACAAGGGTAGAAAGCGAGAACCTGAGAAAAAGGAACGCAGGTAGTCATAATCGACCCTTGCCATCGAACTGGATGCCTGCCCGAGCGACTTGAATGATGTTTTCTAGCGCGCGTTGGAACATCGGCTTCCGAATAAGCGCTCGTGCCCCAGAAATGCTAAGCGCCCACGCCATAGCTAGACGCCGCGAGCGCTCAAGCCGATACCTACAACCGGAAGACAGAAGATCCCTAGAAAAGGAACGAATCCAGTTCTCTCACGTAGACCTTACACACAAATGTACCCGCCATCGTTGATGATACACCCGATTATTTACGAAGCACAGAGATGCTGGCTGACGACGCCAGAGAAAGCAAGTCAGAAAGATAAATGCAACTCGTGTCGCTCGCAGCGTTCTTCTAGCCTTCGCAGGAGGCGCACGGCGCCACGAGGCGGCAAGGCGGTGAACGCGCCATATGGGCTCTCCATTGACAGGCTATCGTTGACGCTCGTCGAGTCCGCGTCCGGCGACATAGCGCTCCGAGGAGGCGTCCGGAGGGCGAGCGACCGGCTCCGCGATGCACTCTGTTGCCTTGGGCACTTGATGGCCGATTGGGTGGAGATGATCGCATGGCCAATGCAGGGACGTAGGGCGGCTTGGCGTGGCGGTACATTACTGTGATGCGATGGCTTGGGGATATTCGGCCGTGGTGCATTCAGGATGAGCGAGCGATTCAAACTGGATGGATTGTCCATGGGCTCTGGCCGTCAAACAAGACTGCTCCGATTGGCCCGCTTTGAATCTCAGCGAGCTGCAAAAAAATATCTGCAAAAAAGGTTATCCAATGCGCAGCTCGTCAGCTAGCGCAGGGTTGCAAAGCCGCAAGGGGAGGCTATACATTCCGGTAACGTTGGGATTGCTATTTGTGCCTGTCGTATTGGGATGGTCGGTCGGAAGGTGCTTAGATCAGAGATAAGGATTGGGCGACATACGATCGCGAACTTACTGGTTGGGAAAACTGAATGGTGACAAGATCAGGAGGGATGGGGATAAGCCGGGGGCTGTTCAAAACTTTCCAGGGAAGCTGAACGGATGAAGGAATGCATGAAAACTTCATATCCAGAGCGATCGAGGGCTCCAATACAAGCCGTGGACGGCGGGCATGGATATGTCGGGCGAAGCGCTGCGAACACCATCTGGACAACTGTCTGGCTGGACACTATCGCTACATATGGTTATCGCATGGGTGGAGCCGGGAGTGGGTGTGCGACGAGGGGTATATATGTAGGCAACGCGGGCGTTTTGGGCTCGAGGGAGACGGTGGGGCACGCAAGCCGATGGCAACCGGAATGGAAGGTCAGTTGAGCACGAAGGAAGAGTACGATGGAACACGGCTCCGTTGGTGGCTTAATTGAACTGGAATTTGTCGGCGTCTGACTAATAGCTGGTCGTCGTCGTGTTCATCGTTCCCTGCGGCTGAAACATGGCGTTGTAGTCAAGAGAAAGCGGAGACAAATCGTTGTCGTTGTCGTCGCTGCGGGGGTCGTCAACGAGGCACCGGAGGTGGCGATATGTTTGCGGGGAAGTCGGGGCCTGATTAGATTCCGGAGAGGCACCGTCCGGCGCTCGGCGCTTAACATGGGGCACGCCCGGCCCGGCGTCATCGGCTTTATTGTCCTGAACAGTCCCTCTCCTCCTCCTCCTCCTCCTCCACCACTCCCGTCCCCCTCCCGTCGCCACCCATCTCTCCCTCTATCAGGTATAAGGGACGCAGGCATGCCTTTCTGAGCACAAGGCAGCGACGAACAGCGACGGCATCATCATCAACACATCGCATCTTCTGTTCTGATCGAGGGCCCCGAAATCGAACCCAAAGTGCATCTGTCGACGAGCCTTGACTGGAACAATCTATCATTCCACCGTTTCGCTATCTGCGTTCAAGTCCATTCTCATTCTTCATCCCCATCTTTCTCCCGACCACCCACCACCACTGCCCATCCCTTTCTTTCACCCCCGCCACCCGGCTAGCCAGCCACTGCTGCCCGCCACCGGCCATATAAGATGCCCGTCTCGTCTCGCTCTCAGCGCGCAGAGGCCAAGTACAACGTCACTACAGAATGTACGTGTTGCTCATCATGACCGCATACCGTTCTTCATCTCTGTCATGCAGTTCCGCATCTCGGTCTTCATTCCGCCGCATCGACAGGTAACATCGGTCTCGTGAAGTATGCGTTATCCCACGGCCAGCCTATCAACTCCGTCATCGACGGCGTGCTACCACTTCATTGTGCATGTTCTGGAGGCAGCGCGCTCGTTGTCAAGCTTCTCATTGACTCGGGCGCGGATGTGAATGCACCGAGGTGAGTACTCTTCGCGAGCCGTTTCATGGCCGGTATTCCGCCGCACGTGGCGCGCCAACCTGCGCGAGCACCTACTGTTCGTGGCGGTTGCAATTGCAACGGGCGGGTCTATCTGGCGCTCAGATAGCCTCAGCCACCGTGACGCTGCTCATTCTGCTGGAAGGCTGTCTGCGCTTCAGTCGCGTCGGTCATAGTGCGCTCGTGCGCTGCAGTCACGCCCGTGGCCGTGCGTGAGCGCCTGTCGAGCGCGGTTGCAATTGCAACGAGCGGGTCTGTCTGTCCCTCAGACATCAGATTGGGGACTGTCAGATACGCGCAGATCCTGCGCCACTGCTGGGACTGGAAGGTCACATCTTTCGCCGCGCGTCGCGTCGGGCGTGGTGCGCTCGCACATTAGTCGCGCCAGTAGCCGACGACGTGCAGCTATAGCGAGCGAGGGCATTATTTGACTCTCGTCGCGCCGTAGCATCGGGGTCATCGCTGTTCTCTTTCGTGTTTCTCTCCTCGTGAGATGACCTCGATTTGGAACGCGACATGTCATTTTTGGAGCAATTTATAAATAGCCTCCCCACATCATACTGACTGAGGCGATCTGCAGACTTCCACGGCGGTACTCACCAGCAGCGCCGCGCAGCCCGAATACGACGCCAGCGCCGATCGTTGGTACTTCGGGCAGCACGCCTTTGCATTTTGCAGCTGCGAACGGGCACACGGCCGTCGTGCGGCTGCTGTTGCAGCACGGCGCGCGTCCAGGTCGCCCCGACAAGCACGGGATCACGCCTGAGATGGTCGCACGCCAGAATGGGTGGGTCGGATGCGCAGAAGCGATCGGCGAATGGGTACGCGAGAAGGATCGGGATCTGCGAGAGCGCGAGACGGTTCTCGGCAGCGGGATCTACGGGGAGAACGGCGAGGAGATGGAGCAGGAAGAGCCGCCGAAGAAGGAGTGTACGTGCTGGTGGAGCCGCGCACGAGATCGCGGAGCGTCGCTGTGCAGCCATTGCGAGGCCCAGACTCAGATAGGGCTGTCGACGTCGCTGGCGTCGAGCTCGTCCGTGCGCAAGCGGCTACACATGAAGCGCTCGATCGACAATGTGCTGCAGCACATCAAGTCGTCGTCGTCGTCCACGCCGACGTCACACATGCACTCGCTCAGCATGTCCAGTGCATCGCAGCCGTCGTCGACGCCGCCTACATCAACTTCGACCACACGCGTCGCATCGCCTGACGACTCGTTATCGCAGCTGTCGTCGTCGCCATCTCCAAACATGCTGTCGAGCCGGCGGCCATCACTACYTAYAGACGACCCATCTGTTGTGGCGCTCGCAACGGCACGGCACTCGCAACGCCGGCC
>SFCI01000996.1:0-12616 GCA_004681135.1 Hericium alpestre | reverse complement strand
CTCGGTGCTTTGACATTTTTATACATTTGCTTTTCTGTTGAGTAGATTAATACTGTTGTAAAGTACGGGTACGCTTCGCTCTGCTTCCTTCCATTCCCACATGCGTAGATCTAAGGTGTTGAGTCCTACTTGTAGCTTGCATGAATGCAAGGATGTTCGTTGTCTCTTCGCATGCCATTAAACAGCAGTCGGTCGGGTATGTCGCATGGTCCAGGTTGACGGACTGGGCATCGTTTGACAGGTAACCGTGTCGAGGAGCGAGCAAGCAAGCTGCAGCAAAAATAAGTCAGTGACCACATAAGTAGAGGGGAATGACCAACTCACCCCATCAGATGCTACTCATGATGGCTGGGCAGGTTTGCCACTTGCGGGAGACCACGTAGGTTCACAGACTACCCATGATCTGGGTCAAGTCATGAACAGATGTTTCGGTAGTCTGTGGAGAGACCGTCGTCGGTGTGGCGTTGGCAGCCTTTATCTAATGATGAAGTACTGTCAGACCTCATCTTGACTTGGGCCGAACTTATAAAGATAGTACGCACTGTCGGATGTATGCCTCGGAACTCCGCATCCAAAGCAGCTCGGGCTTCGGCAGCCTGGGAGCGCGACATTTTCTTGCGGGTCTTTATGGATTTCTTTGCAGCCTGCTTGGCTCGGGCCTGTTTTGTCGGATTCGACGACTGAGTGTTCTTTGACTTCGCAGACATGATGAAGAGAAATTCTGGCAGGCTTGAGAGACAAATCTCAGAAAATGGGCGTGGAAATTGTGAGTCGCTTACGTCATCAGACGCGTACCTGAGCGACGACGACGACGACGACGTGAGCTTCTCCCTCTTCTTCTTCGGTTTCACTTGCTTGTCAACCTGTTCTTTGTGAATGCAGAAGACTGATTGAACGTCAGAAACTGTCGAAAAGAGATCTTTGCGCTCCACCTCCTAGTCATGGCAGATGTACCAACTCTGAGCATTACCCTCCTCGGGGCCGGTCAAGAAGTCGGTCGCTCATGTTGTGTCCTTCAATATCGAGGCAAAACCATCGTCCTTGATACGGGAGTGCATCCAGCACACTCGGGGATGGCCTCCTTACCGTTCGTGGATGAGTTGGACTGGAGTACGGTTGATGCGATTCTCATAACGCAGTAAGTATCTTATAATTCTTTCTGTGTCCCGTCCGCTGAGAGGGCGACTATGTAAAGCTTCCATCTCGACCATGCTGCAGCATTGTCTTATATCACGGAGAAGGTGTGTTGCTCGTTAAAATCTAGTCAAGGGCAGAAAGACTGAAAGGATGTTCAGACGAATTTTCGGGATGGCAAAGGAAAGGTGTACATGACGCACCCAACGAAAGCTGTACATAGATATATGATGCAGGATTTTGTGCGCATGAGGTATGTCTTCCTGAAATCTCGATCATTCCTTCTAGTAACGACTTCTTCAACCTCAGTAGCTCAGGGACGGACTCTTTGGTCTCGCCGATGGATCTATCCATGTCCCTTGCATCCGTCATTCCCATCTCTGCCCATCAGCTCATCACTCCTTGTCCTGGCGTGTCTTTCACGCCATACCATGCTGGCCACGTCCTTGGAGCTTGCATGTACCTAATCGACATCGCCGGCCTGAAGATATTGTACACTGGGGACTACTCCCGCGAGGAAGACCGGCACTTGGTCAAAGCCGAAGTTCCGCCTGTTCGACCTGATGTCCTGATTGTTGAAAGCACCTACGGCGTCCAGAGTCACGAACCACGAGAAGAGAAGGAACTTCGCTTTACCAACCTGGTGCACTCCATTCTTCGACGAGGTGGTCATGTCCTTCTGCCGGCTTTTGCTTTGGGTCGCGCGCAGGAACTCTTGCTGATTCTCGACGAATACTGGAAAAAACATCCCGACCTCCACAATGTCCCAATCTACTATGCATCCAGTCTCGCGAGGAAGTGTATGGCTGTGTATCAAACTTATATCCACACGATGAATGCCAACATCCGCTCAAGATTCGCCCGGCGTGACAATCCGTTCGTTTTCAAGTGAGTCCAATAGGCACCGTTCTATCAGCTGCGGCTAACGCCCTCTAGGCATATCTCGAACGTCCCACAAAGCAGAGGCTGGGAGCGCAAAATCGCCGAAGGTCCTCCCTGTGTTGTCCTTGCCAGCCCAGGTTTCATGCAAACTGGACCCAGCCGGGAGCTCCTCGAACTCTGGGCGCCAGACCCGAGAAACGGCCTCATCGTCACGGGTTACTCAATCGAAGGCACTATGGCGCGGGTGAGTAAACTTGATCTGACATGCCGGAGGTGGCCCAGTATGTCTAGCGGCATGTATATAGAAGATGAATGTATCCGTTTTCCACCACGCCCCGCGTCCGACAGTTTGAGCAGCAAACATCTTCTGGTTTTCTCCGATGTGTAAGCGACCGTGAGCTCATGGGTATCTTTTGTTCTTAGGAAATCATGAACGAGCCCGACGAAATCATCACGAACAAGGGAGTGTCCATTCCGCGGAAGATCTCTGTGGACTACATCTCCTTCAGCGCGCATGTGGATTATACGCAGAACTCGGAATTCATCGAGCTGGTCAAGGCTCCACAGATCGTTCGTTGTCCATGCTTCATTCCAAGTATTCTAACTGACTGCTCTTGATAGGTCCTTGTGCATGGCGAGCAGACTGCGATGGGTCGTCTGCGTGCGGCACTGCAGGCCAAGTTCAAGAATAAGGAAGAGGATGTGAAGATCCATATGCCTCGGAATCTCGAGAGACTCAACCTGACATTCAGAGGCGAACGCGTAGCGAAGGTGCCCGGCGCCCTTGTCCTCATCTGACGCCCTATACTAACGGCGACCGTAGGCTATCGGAAGTCTGGCAGCCAAGCCTCCGAAACCCAACGACGTGCTTTCCGGATTGCTGGTTGCCAAAGACTACTCCTACACCCTCCTCGACCCGCGGGACTTGCGGGACTTCGCGGGCCTGTCGACGTGCATCGTCACGCAGCGGCAGAAGATTGCGCTTGGTGTAGGCTGGGACCTCGTGCGGTGGCATCTGGAGGGCATGTACGGGAGCGTCGAGGAAGGCGTGGACAAAGACGGCATTTCGACTATGCGGGTGGGTCTCGCTGTGCTCTGCGTTTGAATGGTGAATGCTGATAAGTGTGTTGCAGGTGATGGGCGCGGTGGATGTGAAGCACATGAGCGAGCACGAGCTGGTGCTGGAGTGGGACTCGAGCGCGCGAACGACATGATTGCGGACTCGACTCTCGCGCTCATCAGCGACATCGACAAGAGCCCAGCCTCCGTCAAACGTAGGCCCTCGTCTTCCACTCTTGTTTATAATCTGACATCGCGGTCGCGCAGTAACGGCTCATTCGCATGCATGCCACCATACAGAGCACCCGCACTCGAATCACGAGACGACAGTCAACCCGATGGCGCGCATCCAGCGGCTCGGCATGTTCCTCGAGGCGCACTTTGGCGAGGTCGAATACCATATGCCAGAGGAGGAGGAGGAACAAGGCGAGAGCGGGCCGGGCGAGCCCTCGTTCTCATCCAACTGGACGAGGCGGACGCGAGGATCAACCTCTTGTCTATGGTGAGCCAAAACTAATCGCCCTTGCATTATTATCATATTCGCGTTCGTTGCAGACTGTCGAGAGCGAGAGCGAGGGGCTCCGGAAGCGCGTGCAGACTGTGCTTGACATGGCGGTGTCCACCGTATCTTCCCTCAGCGAGTCGTTCGTGTCGGGCGAGCCTTTGGATAGCAAGGCCCCTGCGACTCTAAAGGAGAAGTCTGTCGAAGACGAGCAGCCGCGGGAGCAGCCTGAGGGACAGCAGCAGGACCCTCAAGACCCGCAAATGGAAGAAGCGTCTGTCCAACCTGCACCAGAGCAGAGCGAGAGCACCAAAGAAAACGGAGCAGCAGACCAGCCGTTAAATGCCTCCCAGGCATCAGACAAGCCGACAGAAGACGGGAGCAGCGATGTGGAGGAGGACGAGGATGCGATGTTACAAGTACATGATTAGATACCGTGCTGTTATATTAATGTTTGGGTTGTGTATTTAATGAGGCTTGACCGATCAGACTGAGGTCTCAGGATAGTCTCAAGGCAGCCTCGGATCTACAAGACAAGAATGAGGAAGGTAACAGTCATTGATAGCTCGTCGTGAATGGTGTAAGTAGTACAGATCTCGTGTATTAAATATCGTGAAGTCATATCAATAAAGTTGCCCATGCAAGCCCCCGATAGTCACCCAATAAATAGTCCTATCCTAATGGGGTCCCCATCGCCTCTAGGTCATCGACCATCGTATCTGACCTTATATCTGACCTCTTGCAAACACTGATCTCCAATGGCTACAAAACGAGAGAGAATCCATCAACGGGACAAAACTCGGGACGCCTTGAAGGACTGATTAGATACTGACTCTCGCCGCTGCAATCGCCGCAGGTGTCGGGCTCATTTGGGGGTCGCTTATATACCGACGGACTGCGGCGTCAGTGTGGATTTTATTGCGTGGGTCGTCCGAGAACGCGATGACTTGATCGCTGTGGGGGTGAGAGCCTGAGGTAGCTGGGGTTTTGCGATAGCGAAGCCAGTTGCGCATGTTGAGGCTGCAAAGTCCCGTTTGGTCATGTTATAGGGTACTGGGGATACACAAGTGAATGGAACATACGTTGCCAGTAAAGAGTTCGCGTATACTTGAGTGAGTGCAGTCAGAGTCAGGATAATGAGGCAGAGGGCGAAATACAGTGCTCACGCTTTCCGATGCAGAAGTGAAGCCCCATGTAGACAAGGCTGTTCGACATGCTCACCCACTAAGTATGACGTGCATGCGCCATCAGACGGCGGGTACGATGGACGCAAGGACGAAGACGCACGCAGACCAAGGCCGCTACTGCCGCTGCACTGAAGGAGCAAATGAGCAAATGGTGCCGAAACTAGAGCATCTGGTCTACTAAAACGACATACCAGGTCAAAGCTCCATTATTGATCGTGATCACAATGATAGTATCGATCATTTGCTTCGTGCTGGTGAAGATAGCGTGAGGACACAGGCACGAAAAGGCTCTTGATCTCGCACGTACCTCCTAAGCCCGTCCCTCTGAACCCGCAAGAAGTAGCACAGTATGGATGCGATGAGGATATCAGTGGCTGCAGAAAGAGCGAGGCCGGTGGTGAAGATCGGCTATGCATCGTCGTCGAAGCTGTAAAGCCGAAGGCGTCCACAGGCAAATTGTCTCTTACCTTATACTTTTGCGCAAATACCTGGAAATCCGTTACTTCGGCCCTAGTTATAGGTCCTCAGAGACACGTCTCACAGCAGAAACATTCGAGAACGCACATTTTGACTGTAGACACTATCAACATTAACGGTCGTCAGAATGGATTATCACAGGAGGGGAAGGAGATACCTAGTGCAAATGCTGGAACCAGCCCCGTTAACTTGTTTGTGGACAAGAACAAGCAAGAACAATACCTAAGCGAGCCAATGACAAGAAGATCTGTAGTTTGATCCATTCGATATGGATAAATACGACGTGAGAACAATGGCTTCTTACGATCGGGGCAGAGGTTATCCATTTTTCTCCGCTCACTGTGGTGAAAAATGAATCCGACAATGTCCTAACAGTGGAGAAAGTGGCTCACATTTCCACACCCTATGTGCGTAGAAGCTGGAACGAGATTTATCAATTTCGGGCTCAGGAACAGCATAGAAGGCCATGCTGACAAGTTCACGCTAGTCGTAGTCAATGCCTGGGTGTAAAGCAAGATACTAAATAAGTGCTTTAATGGTTCATAATGTATCGCACTGTTACTGACAGTCAAGGTGACAGTGACCTGCGATCGAAACATTCAGCCATAAAGCGACGGGTGCGAATAAGTCGTAGCTTACTGGGATGGCCCTGATACAGTTTGAAGGACTTCAAGATGACATACATGATGGATAAAAGGCGACGCACATATATATGTGCTGCACGATAGCTCTGTTCATAAAGTTGGTGATCAAATATTGCCACAGCGCAGCAGAAATTAGGCAGGTATGAGCTGCGTCGAGGAGCCTTGTAGCATCTAGAGTTCAGTTCAATTTCCTAGAGGCAGAACTGCCTAGGCGTACCAGATCCATATCACCTACGAGATCTCGTAAGTTCAATTGACGCATTGAGGTCCAAAATAAAATCGGGAAATACCGTATAACGGCACGATTTGCTGTCATTTGGGTATAGACGAAAATAGAGAAATGTCTGCAGGGCAACGAGACCCGACAGACTGCAAATGCGTTAACGATAAAGACCACTGGGTCGCGCCAAATGAGTCATATGATCAAAGGACACGCACGCGATAGCAATCAGGCCGCCTGCCAGAAGGGCACCTAAAGTCCGTTGTATGTCCGACATTTCTGACATTGCGAGCGGTCAAATCAGAGACTCAAAGGACGACACCGGAGGCTCATGGAGAGATGGAGGTTGAAAACAAAATTGATCAGGTTTGCTGCGGGCTGTGGGGCCCATCGTCGCATCGTCGCGCCTCGGAACCGGGCCAAACAGGCGACGTCGCATTCAAACATGGCAAGCACCTACCACACGTAAACTCGAAGCCTACAGACCCTTCTGATAGCGCCGGATGATGTGAGACTACTGTATCATTTGGATGATGTGAGACTATTGAAACAACTCAGGCGAAGCGGGGATGGCGGTCATCGTTGCAAAGCAATGTGACCTTCAACTACGAGAGCCGCGGGGTTTCAATCGGACGCAAGCGCCCGCCGTATCACTCGGATCAGTAGTAAGACACTCTGTCAAAGACGATGACTTACGCTCGACCTTGCACAACTGCTCTATATTTTCTTCGTTGACTGGAAGACACAGTGTCTCGATTTGAACGATTACAAAACACTGAGAAAATGACCGGCCAGCCAAATCGGTTGTGACTATGCATGAGGCCTGAGGCCCGAAGGTAAGACATATCTAGGCACGTCGTGTTCAACCATGCAATTACTTACTAGGATCTGCCAGGACGCTACGATGGAAACCCGGATTTATGATTCCCGTGTGTATTATGTTCCGTTCATCTTTGAACAAGTCATTCACGCCTTGTGACCATTTCCTGGGCTTATTTTTGAGCAGCCATCATCATCAGGTAATCATGCATGAGACACGACGGGCAGAAGGGTGAATGATGCGCGGTTACACGTATGCGCACAAGAGCTGCATTCATTTAATTTGCAACTGACTTTCTTTTTCAGTCCAAGATTGCGCACGTTCAATTCTAGTTACCAGCTCACTATTCTCGGGTATACGCACTCGACACTAATCCAGAGCCTCCTTGATAGCTTCCAGAATCTCTGGGCCTGTCCCATTCCCTTCCAGATTCGTGCTATGGCTCAGCTCAGCCCACTTCTTCTGCTCTTTCAACGTGGCATTCGTCCTGTGATTGACGATGCCCCACGAATCCGTACCGAGCTGCAGCCGCAGCGGGGGGTCCGGCTCGCGTGCGATCCTTATGATCGCCTGCGCAGCCTTGTGGACATCGCCGATGGCCGACGCCTTGAATACCATGTTCTTGAACTTCGCGCCAGGACTGTCGGGCCGTAGGCGGGGTGCGCGGGCGCGTGTATCATGCCCGCGTCGCGCCACCCCGTCTTGAACCCTCCAGGCTCGATGATGATGCCCTTGATGTTCCACTCGGGAGGCATCTCGCGCGTGAACGCCTGCGTGAAGCCCTCGAGGGCTGGGGAATGGATGAGCAACCGCGAGGGGTGCATAAGCTGCGTCGGGGCTCACCGAATTTTCCGGCGGAGTAGAAGGCCAAGATCGCATTTGCGGAGTAGCCGCCAGCGGAGCTGATGTTGAGGACACGTCCTCCATGGCCCTTAGGGTTGACCTCTCTGAAGAATGTGATGGCCTGTGCAGTGGAACGGTCAGATGCGCCTCGCAGGAAGCAGATAGTCATCAAGGGTCCAACCTGCTTCGTCACATGGACGGGCCCCAGAAGAGGACCTCGATCTGTTGTCGTGCCAGGTCCTCCGGCGTCGCCTCAATCTCGCCCATGAGGCCGTAGCCCGCATTGTTGACGACAACATCGAGCCGCTGGAAGTGCTCCTTCGTGCGGCGGAACGCCTCCTCGATTTGCGATGGGTTCGTCACGTCGAGGGTCATGACGAACAGCTGCATTGGTTTGTACTTGGCCTGCAAGTCAGATAGCGCACCGGGCTTGCGCACAGTTGCGACGGCGCGACTGCCTTCGGCCAGGACGGCCTCTAGGAGGGATTTTCCGAGCCCGCTGCATGCCCCGGTTACTGTCACATAAATCAGTCCATCAGATTCTCAGAGAAAAACATGCGTACGTACTGAACCACACCTGCGAGTTGGAGAGGTCAGACATGATGGGTAAGTACTAGATCGAACTGTTGAGCTCGGTGCTGGTCACCTACGTCGGACGGCCTTTTATATGATTCTGGTACCTGCTGGTCTCGACTGTTTTTTGTTGTCCATTCTGTGAATATGTCAGAACCCATAAAGAGTATGCGCGAATCTTAGTCTCCAAGCAGACCCACCGAGCACCCCTTCTGGCCCATTACGCAGCCTCGCCGTATTTGGAACCGACGATGGTGCGATGAAGAGATGTGATTGAAGCAAGCTCTGCGTGGCAGTGCGGCGGTTGGCGCCGCCCCGGACATCCACCAAGATGGATCGCGATCAGTGCAGTTATGAGTGCCCACGACTGTATTATGTGTATACACTAGTCTCCCAGAGGGCGAGTACTCAGGCAGGTACAGGACTCAACCTTCGTGCCTCAGGATCATCTGTAGTGTACGACGAACATTTCGTCTTTCTCGCATAAACGACGTTAAACCCGTGACATTCATTTGATTTGCTCATCCGAGCATCGCGTTATATGTAAGAGGTCCTACAGTATTCGATGCCGTCATTCGAGATTATGCATTGTTCGTCATGTCGAAGCTGGCTGAAGACCTGCATTTTGTCTCCGAGCAAGGCATACCAGCCCCCTCAAACACTTTCAGCACGCTTTCCTTATCAAACCACGCGCCATCTGTCGTCAGAGAGATCGACTCGTCATCTCTCTCTCAAGATCTGCCTGTGGGAGACTAATAATCTGTCGCAAAGCCCCGCTGGAGCCACGTTTGTCCCTGGAGATGGTTTCAGTGAGCCCGAGACATTTTAGGAGCGCGCGTGTGCGAGAACAGGCAGGAATCGTCGTTTCTGCAACGCTGATTTCCAGTTCCAGCGAGCTCAAGAAAATCGAACCGCTACTTGGTGCCAGTGACTCTCACTACATTGAGGCTCCAGCGCGACGTCTTGCTCGTTAATTCATAATCCGCCAGACGTGTATATCATAATTTGTGTTGTGTGCGACTCGTTGCGCATTTGTCTTCCGCAAAACCCCAGTGTCCATGGTGTTATTATATAACTACTCGAATAGGTTCACGAGTGATCCGACCATTGCCCATGACAGTCGGACGAAGATATATTTCCGTCTTTCAGCTAGGGTCAATAATAATAGGACCTAGCATTCAATATCAATATTAGCGAGGGTATCTGCAGTGAAATCAACAATCCGAGGTATATGGTGACCGAAGCACCGACAACATGAGTAAAGGATACGCATATGCAAAGATCGTCAGGCCCCGCGCCACACAGCATATCAAAACATGACAGCAGCTCACGCCTCACTCCCCGCCGCCATCAACCTCCGCCATCTCCCGCCGGTGGCGCTGACTGGAGCCCGAGCGCGGATGCGCCGCCCCCGTCGGAGAGGGCTCGTCCCCCTCGAGGATCGTCTCGCCCTCGGGKCGGCCCTTCCATTTGCTCTTCGACCCCAGGCCGTCGTCGCTGAGTCCTCCGTGCAGAGCACGCTCGAGCGCCTTTTCGCCGCGTTTCTTGAGACGGAGAGACATCGCGGCCTGAAGCGAGTCGATGTACGACTCGTACTTGACGATTTCAGTCAGCAGATACTGCGACTTCTTCTCCCAGTTTCCAAGAGCCTTGGATGCGTTCGCAGACCGCGCGGGATACTGAACGGAAGATCAGTCGAAGTCCTGCAATAGGCAATGGGACGACATACTAAGGCCATCATCGGCGCACGCAGCTCATTATGAACCTGCAGTTCTTCCGTCATCGAGGTGACATGCCTCCTCAACGCATCCAACTGGGCTTCCTCGTCGTGCATGCTGGGAACAGTCGGCGGCTGGGGCGCCTTCCACTCATTGATGGACGTCCTGTCCGCCCACGGCGAGCTCCCGCCGCGAACCGTCGCCACCCCGTCCTTCCTCCCGAACCTGCTCCGACTGCTGCGCCCGCTCCGGACACTCATATTGTCCATATCATGCCGAGCGGACTCGTCGTCTGAGATCGCACGTCCGTGGTGCGTCGGGTCGCCAACACGGTTCCAGCCGTATTCCATGTTCGACACGCCGCCGGTCAAGGGCTCCTTGCTTTGGCGAGCGGCCCAGTAGTTGCACGTCGACACCCACTCGTTGACGAGCTCCTCTGTTCCCGCTTGGAAGAAGTATACACCGCCATTGGCCAGTGTCAAGACCATGCAATGGGGCCGCTGCCGATTATAACCTGGCGGAGGCAGGGCATGCGCCAATGAATGCGCCAGCTGCACGGTACCCATGAGGTTTGCATTTTCCTAGGGACGTATTCAGCGTTCGCGATGCTACAACAATCAAATGCGTGCGTACCAGCCAGTTTCCACCACCAACAACGCTGTGACCGTCGCTTCCGTGTCCGCCGAAGGTAAACATGCTGAGCTCGCCCTTCTGGATGACAACGAAAACGTCGAGCCAGGCCTTCGACCTGGCGCGTTTACCTATCGACTCATTATATTGTTTTCGACACAGCATACCCTCTTTCGCCCAAGGCGGGCCCAGCAGGGCGAGCTCCTCGTCAGAGATACTGATGGTTGTGGACTCGGAGTCACTGCTGTGATGACTGTGATCGTCATCCTCTTGTGTCTCGCGGATGATGGTATGAGAAAGGTTGGATGCAAAGCCAAGCGTGGGTGTCAGGAAGGGCATGTTGCCGCCATATATGCCCTGATAATAGTGTGAACAAACATCGACGCTGGCCGCATGATGCCTACCTCGTGCGTAGATGTAGCGAAGCTCGGCGATGGGCTTGCCCGTCCGTCCACACTGCTGTTGCTGCTGAACGGACTGGAGATAGATGGCGGCCCCATGAGCGACTGAATTCCACGGATGCTGCCGCGCTTGAGCGTGGTGAGCCGGTCGGGCTGAACGCGCAGGCTGCGATTTCGTAACACTGTGCTAGTGATCAGAGAACGTGTCAAAACTCGGGCGGGGTAGTGCGTACTAGGACCCAATGGCTGTAGGACTTGCTGGTTCTTGATAGCAGTATATATGTCCTAAGTACGGCTCATGAGTCTAGTAGAAGGCGTCGCGGACGATGATGCGAACCTTCAGCAAACTCTCCATGTCACTCTCCCAGTTGCGGTCATACACCATAGATGAAACGAGCGTACTCGGCGACTTCGAGTCAGCCCCCGACGTGTTAGTATTTGAGACCGACGCAGTGCTGTCATTCGTCAGATTGTTACCACCGGAGCACGAACTCATCTGCGTCGCTGACGACGCGGTGAGTGACGAGCCAAGGTTCGAGATGACCACATCCCGCGTGATGCTGTTCCAGCTGGTGATGCTGTCGCTGCGTTTGGTGCGCGACTTGACCGTCGCGCCAGCACTCCCCTCGCCGGCATCAGATCCAGGCCCGCGCAAGCTGCTACTGTCGTCGTAAGTTAGGTCCGACGTCGAGCCGGGCCCGGAGCGGCTAGGGTGGAGCTGCATCTGAATGGTCCCCAGGGTGTTCCTAACGAATTGTCCTTTCGACATCCGGGACGCGAGATCCGCCACATGTAGATCGGTGTTCAGCAGAAGCAGAGAGTATGAAACAGCATGCACGACGCCTGAAAGACCCTTCAGCTTCTGAAACAACGTTGCACCTCAGAAACTCACCGGGATTGCCGAACAAACTACCCGGGTTGCATTCCCAGTACCGTCTGGAGAACTCCTCAAGGATCCGATCCACCTGCTGGGTCTCGGCCTTGAGGAACAGCTTCCCACAGAGACGTCTGTAACCCGGATCAGTCAACTCTAACACTACTTGAAACTACAGACCAACCTGAACGCCATGTCAAGCCGCAAACCCGAGAAATCGAATTTGTCCAGATAATGCCGCAGCGCGACCTTGTTCACACGCCCACTGGTACGATGTCAGCATGCCAGCATGCGCATATGCCGAGGACACTCACACGCCGCCCAGCCACTCTGCGATCTTCTCCTTGGCCAGGAAGCCCTCGTCCTCGTCCCAGCACTGCGCCGCGCGCTCCTTGCCCAGCGCCTCGACGTCCTCGGGGTCTTCGCTGGCGGTCGTGCGGTTGTCAGACGGGAAGCGACGCAGCGCATGCGGGGAGGACAGGTCTTGCTGCGAGAGGGCAGACAGTGGTGGAGGAACTCAAAATGAACCATATCAGCATCACTATCAGCGTCAGTCTGAGGAGGCAACGACTGACCATCATGCCCAGCGACCAACGACGGCTCTGAGCTAAAGGCCGTCGACCGTGGCTGTATCCACAGCCGATTTGAGTCC
>SFCI01000995.1:0-12622 GCA_004681135.1 Hericium alpestre | reverse complement strand
GTACGGGCTCGTACAAATATTTTCAAGGGCATCGGGCAGCAGTTGGCAACTGCGAACCCGATTGTTCTCTTCTAGGCGGTTGTTCTCTTCTAGGCCAGACATAGTAAGTCCAGACATCAAGAAAGAGTTGTAGATAATATGTCAATGTTTTCTACATGACAGACATATCTTTAGCATAAACCTGGTCACAAAGAAGGCATGATGGTTGTATTCAAGATTCTCCAATGGGTTATTGGGCATGGAATATGTAGATGGTATTTATGATAATTTTCACTATTTCTCGCTCAGAATATGCAGAAATCAGTAGTACATATCTTTCCATATTTTTTCACTAACTTGGTCCGGGTTATCAAGTTCTGCACCCAGTGCCATGTAGCAAATGAGACTATCAGTGTCCCGATTCTGAGTGCCAGATTGACAGCAAAGATAATTCGTAAGACACTGGCGGCTGAGTTGAGTATAACGAAGTGCAGACTAGATGTGTACAAGGAACAAAGAATAGGAATAGAGCGGATGCTTGTCCCGATAAATAGGGGCATTCACAGTGCCATTTAAACCGCGTTTAAACCGCTGGGCAAGCCGCTGGGCAAACTTGCATACGAGATCACCGAGGTCGCTGAAAACGTTTTTATTTCTAACCTCGTTTAAAACCTACACGGTGGCAAGTCGGCTGAGTGGCTGAATTTGGACTCCGCCCTAGCACATACACATGTGGCTGCTCAAGCGCTCAGCACTCAGCAGTTCGACTTCGTGTGGACGGTAAGTACATCGCATCCTACTCTCTCTGGAGGTCGGCAATGCATAGGGGTTTAAACTCCGAAGCCGTCCATGCCACTTCAGCTGTTTCGCTCACAGGAGGTGGTAGGTAAATGTAACACATCGTACAAGCTTCCAAATATTCAGATACATACATGATAAATCATCTAAAATCATTCTAAGTAAAGTCTTGGAAAGCATAGTCCAAATAATGCTCTCAACAATGGTATGCCCTACGATTTTGACACCACTGGCTACTTTGCAGCAGGTTAGGTCAAGAACCACATCCAACATTGTATTCAACTCGATTTTAGATGATTTATGGAGTTCTGCACTCAGTTGTCACCGGGGCAGGTGATTTTATCCATTTCCCATTCGTACGAGAGATGTTGAGGCTCGGCAAGGCTCGGCAAGAGGAAAACATGTGTTATGTAACATGCATCAAACGCGTCGCATTGAGGATCACATCGCGTTTTCGTGTTAAGTACGACAATTTCTGACCTTTCCAGCATCCTTTTACCCATTCTGAACGTGACTTTTGTTATATGTATATGTTATATCCTATTATTGGTCGATATCAGCGCTCTTTTAACCCAACCCGCTGCTCCAAAGCTCAAAAACAAGTCCTTCAAGAAGCAAGTATCCAACTTCAAGAAAGCCTCGCAAACGGGACAACTCAGCATTTTCACGAGTGCGGAAAACATGCCTGAGGGAGCCGAGACTCTGAAAAAGTAAGTCACCTTCTCGAGATATTGCTAATCGTATGTTAGAAGCAGAAGTTCGCGAGCTCCGACGGCACCTGCATAACGTGCAGAGGCAATTTCGGTGCTCGCCAAAAGCACAAGAACTGGCTCCCTCCACTGCCCCCAGGTCGCAAGATAACAGCTGACGCCATCAAGGCGCAGCTTTCGTGGCTTCGTGCACCATCTCGGAAGCACCTGGTCACAGTACGGCTGGACTCTCAGGAGGTAAGAGGGCTGACATTTTGATAGGTTTGATCACTCTTGGAGGGTTTGGAAGAAGCGAAAGTGAAGGCGCTATATGATACCGCCATTTTCAGCTCTCCGGGAGAGGTTTCCCTACCTACAACTCAACATATTTCGGATGGGGAAGACTCTTCAGTCAGTGATGAAGAGGGGTGACTTCACAATGCGATAAATCTACTAATACGCGCACTACTACCTTCATACTTCGCACATGGTATTATTCGATGCACAGAATCCCATAGTATTATTCTCTAGATTTATGAAGAATTGTGTCTGTCTATAAAGTCGTATCTTGCCGCGCTACCACCTTCTGCGGCTGCTCTCCGCCAAATCTGGTCATGTGACCCGGACGGTTTTCGAACCGCGGTTGCCGACCTCCAAAAACAGCGCATTGCGGGCCTTGGCCGTGGGCGCCCGCTCCGGCAGTGCTCCGGCCCGCGATGTAGAGCACTCCTTATAATTACATGTCGCCGATTTCGGACTCACAGAGTAATTTAAAACCTCGTAGTAGGACTGTGTCGCAGCGCTTCAGCATCTACATCTATGTTCTAAATACACCTGACACAGAAACGGCAGCCATTTAACAGGTGCTACTTAAGCGCTAAGGCTTGCTGCCATTGCCCCGCGATACGAACGCGGGACCGGGGAATTGCACCAAAATTTGAGGTCATGAGTTCGAGCCTCACTGGGGCAGGTCTTTTTCCAAAAACCGATGGACAGGTTGACTCAGGGCTTCCTGTGGTGTGAAATACAGTACCCTTGAACACCTCGAGTGTGACAGGAATAAAGCAGGTGTACCATTGGCATTGATTGATGTGAACAATACCGACACTACCAACACTACCAACACATCTAGCACTATCCTTGAGGCGGTTTCTTTGCACCCAGGCCGCCCAGGGAACGGCAATCCATTAAGGCTTACTTATACCCATCTTAAAGGCCTGAAACCGAAGCCGAAACGCAACTATAAAATACTGAAGGGCACGATGGAGTAGCCATCCATATTCCCTTCTTCGAATTCGCTCCCAAGTTCCATGTAAACATTACTACCCTCGCATCCATCCCAAATAACATGTTGAACATGTTCCCGTAGTTCTTCCACGCACTTCTGCAAGATTGAGCACGAAGTGATCACTAGTCGTTCAAGTCTGCTATCCCCCGAGCTCCGCCCAGCCTGCCCACCATCTTTTTCATATCTCTCGCTATGATACTTATCGTCTTCGGCACAATTAAGTTCCTCCATGATTAGATCCACGCGTGTGGACAACCAGCTTTTGAGTAAGCAGCCGAAGTTGCGACGATCGCTTTCGCCCTCGACGCTGACATAGTCTAAGAAGTCGCCATTGTCCATCTGAAGTGATTTCAGATGCCTAAATAGAAGATCCTTTGCCACTGTGGCTGTTCCAGCAGCCCCGGATACAGGGCGAACCAGCGACCTACAAAAGTGCGCCACGTTCTGGCCTTCGACGCAAACATGCTCGACAAGCTTGCATCTCCCGAAAATGTTGATCCAAGCCTCAGGCGACCAACTGTGATGGTTGTGTGTAACCTTGAGGATGCGTAAATCTTCCAATGGAAGAGCACTGCAAAGTTCTTCCGAGGAATCAAAAGAATCTGGGGATGGTGGAACAAGGATACTGATGAAAGGCTCCCGGCTGGGACAGAAATTTGGCTGAAGCACATCTGACGGGCTGCATGTACGCCAGAGCTCGATGGCAATCAAATCGGGCCCATTGGCATATTCTACCTGGTCCTCAATGGAAAGGGTAAGTAGACGTGGCGCTGCAGCTCCGCTTAAGTATGTCTTAAAGAAGCGAGCAAGACCCGGGTCCATCTGCTGTGGGGCGCCGGGGCATCTAAGGACAAAACGAGAAGACGATGGAATTTCGAGATGTTGCACGAAACCTACACATTCGACGAGCACGCCGGTCAATGATAGCAGTTCCAAGCGAGGAAGGACTGCGAGGGCATGGCCTACAAGATGCAAGGACTGGGACCTCGGAGGAAAGCAGCGTTGAAGGTCGAGTGTCCGAAGAGTAGGCATGCGCGCGAGGGCATCAAATAGGTGATTGTGCTGCGAAGCAGTATCTGATTCGTGAGGAAGGATAGATGGTGGTCCAGAAACACATGAAAGGTCAACTCGTAGATATGTCAAATTGTGGAAGATAGGTGCAGACCACGGAAAAAATACCCCGCACAAAGTGACGTGGCGAAGGGAGGGTGTGTGGCGGGCAAAGATATCTGCAGGCGGGATCACAGCTGTGATGTCTGAACCATGTAAGTCCAGATGCTCCAGAATAGGAGCCGGCGAAGTCAACAGCTGGAATATAAGGCTGTTTTGCCAAAGCGCCGAAAGACGAAGTTCGCGCGTATGGAAGGCATGTTGGGTGAAAAGTGCATTGTCAATCGAATGATAGTATGGCAGACGTATTGATAGAGGTGCAGACTTCGCACGAGCAGTCATAGCTTCGCGCCACCGTGGAGTTAAACCATCATCGATATTTCCCCAAAGACTGGAATGCAGCAGGGCCATGTCATGCCAATGTGTACAGACATGGGTTACATCGATCCATCCTAGACGAGTCCGTCGATCTGTATTCCAATTTCGTGGCGGCATAGCATCAGCAAGGAGCTTGAAAATATGAGCGAAGACCTCCGGTGGGAGACATGATATGAGTGATAGAGCGTTCCGACGTTTGCGCAGTTGGCACATGGCAAGATGCAGGGCATCCAGTTCATCATCAAGCGTCTGGCGTGCATCCCTGACGAGATTCGTCGAGTTAAGAGGGGAAACATATTGAATATGAGCGATTCGGGGTTGGACGAATCTAGACCAAAAGTCCTGCGGGCTGAATGCAGGGGTCAGCAACGATAGACAGCATTCAACTTAGTATAGAACAGTTGTAAATGATCACGAACCTAGATGGTCCATGCTCTGATGTAGCGGCCATGTACAAAATTTCCGCTCCTGCTGATCCACTAATCTCCTTCAAGTAAGCAGACTGAACGGAGACAGTGGTCGATCTTGTACTGATCCACTGCTTTGAACGAAGTAGCTGTTGGTTATTTAGAAGGCGACAGTCTGTATTGAGACTACAGCGCGAAATCGCAGCGGATCGTGCAAGCTGCCAGTGATGGAGTATGATTCATGAGCCGAGGCGCGAGCCTGGCAGACTGGAGGAAGACTTACGTGCTTCCTCTCAGACTTCCCTGTCCCAAAAATTTGATGACGTTTATCGTGACGTTGAAGATGTGTGATATTGGAAAGAACTTGGAGATGGCTTGGAAGTTGAACGTTTGGAATGTCGAGGCTATGTGCAAAAAAGAAAACGGCATGCCGCTGCGCCCGCGATTGTAATCATACAGAGCGCTATTTACAGGCGCTCATGTCACCACATGCAAAGACTGCGTTCACAATGCATTCAAACGATTTTTCACAGAGAAGCAAGTATAACTAGAAGCGCAAAGGGAAGTTTACAAACTCATAACAAGCGATGAGCAAAGGCATGGTATCTACAGATAGAACATGGTATCTTTCAAGCTGTCGTGCAAGCCATTACCCCACATCCTCTGCGCAGCCGCATAGACTCCATGCTGCTCCGCAGCTTCGCGTGCGGCCCTACCACCAGCGGCCCCCGACGCACTAGCTCCGCTCGAAGAAGCAGTATCCGATCCCTGATTCAGGAAGCCATGGATCCAGTACATTGCCTGATTGCAAACAATGTTCGCATAGTATGCGGCCGGGATCAGGCTGACCGCCTTCGTCGCGCGCATACACAGATAGCTCGTCGCATGGACGACCTGTTGGATTTCGTCTGCGTCCAGCCCGATATCATCGTAGATGACGACATAGCGCGTAGGCCGGACGGTGCCCTGCAACCCCGCATGTGCCTGCAGGTAGAAGTCAAAGTTGTTGGATGTGATGCCCTTGTCGACGACAGTGCCCGGCTTCGTGTAGCCGTACTTGTCGGCGTCTTTCGAGTCGCTGGCGTAGAACCGTGCGTGATGGCCCTTGCCGCAGACGACGATGCTGAGCGCCGGGCGGTACGTTGGATTCTTGGCATTTATCCGTTTGAATGCCTCAAATATCTGTGGGAGCTCTTCGCGGAGAATCTGGTCGTATTGGCCCTGCAAAAGAATGGGTTAGTACCGCCGTGGTATAAAACTACAGGTATGATATACCTCGGATACACCGTTGAGGAAGACCATCACGCGCTGTGGCAATGTCCCGTTACGCTGAAGGAAGAGCTGCAAGCGCTCAATCATCATATCTGTGAGGTCTGCTATGCCCTGAGACACTCGTCCCTTGAGTTTCAGCAACAGAGCGAATTTACAAGGCACACACCTTTTGATTGGACTTCTGCAGACGAAGGCTCGCCGGGAATTGAACGAAGTCTCTATCAGCGCTGGCGACCACGGCGGCAATTGAAGGACTCCCGCGAGCACTGGTTGGACTCGGATGGGTTACGTCTATCCCCACCATCATCGTCGGCATCTTCATCAACCAATTGGTTGCGTTCAGGTCCAGACGGTGATTAATGCCACCCAACTTGGTGTTGACCTTCAGCGCGACGTTGGAGAAATATTGATCCTGCTTCCTGGAATCGGGATTGAGCGCCTTCAGGAGCTGTAAGCACTGGGTCTGGACACCAAAGCGAACGGCGGCGAAGCGTTTGACGCCGGGATAGATGAAATCGTCTAGCTGGGAGAGCAAGACAAGAATGATGCTTGTCTTCCCGCTCTTGATGAGCTTCTCCATGGCGTCTTCGACCATCTTCAATGCACCAAGCCGGGAAGGGTCGCGCGAGGGATTCGGCAAAGGGGATGTGAACTCAACCATCGGCGGGGTGTTCGGCACCGTCATTCCACTGTTTCGACACTTATCGGAGAATCCCTTCAAAAGATCCATCATCCGTTGGTCTCGTGGCCCGTCAAAGGTGTCTCTGCCGCCGTCGCGCACTACCAGGACTTTCCAGTTCGTCATATCTCCGCCCTTATGGAACTGCACGTTGAGAATATTCCAGCCCCCGTTGCTAACGTTCGGCGGGCGCCCTCCTCTATACGAGATCTGGGGCGGGGGCAGCTCGCGTGCAGGCACAGTTGCCATGTTTGGGTCGACCGTGACACCAAACTCGTTGAGGACGGTTGTGGTGGGCGAGAAGCCCATGGTGCTCAAACCGCGATTGACGATGAGGGTCGCATTGACACCGGGGCGACGACTTGCATGCCTGAGCATTTCGGTAGTTTCATTGGGACTCAACCTGCCGAGATGCGGTTCGCCCTGCTGGATCGTGCATACTTCGGCAGGAAGGTAGGTTTCTTTGCCGGGCCTACCGACATCGACGACGGGTATGTCGTCAGCGTGTCGCAGAGTAATATTGTATTCTGTGGGATGGTTTAGCATTGAATATTGGAGACGGCTGATATACACGTACTTCTCTTGAAAAAATTCTCAACCGATATCCTGCCGCCAAATTCTTCGCAATTGAATTCTTGACGACGGGCTGTCNTGTTCCCGGTGATCTTCCTGATCACGGATACCTTCTTGTACCCGAGGTGGGTCGTGAATACCTTGGCCCGCACCATAAACTCATTAGGATTTGCACCCATCGACGACCGGTCGAAGGCCAAACAAGCGTCGGCCAGATTGCCAGGCTCGTAGAACGCGCTCATACATACGTTCAGGTTGACCATGAGTTGCTTGTGAGTCGGTCGAATTGACGAAAAGAAGCCCATGAATGCCNACAGCCGCGGTCCCAGCTGTCTGCGNNNNTCATCGTCGAAAAAGTATCGGTTCTTCCNNAATCTGAAGCCGANCTGCGAAGCTTGACGNTGCATGATTAGGTTCAGCGCNGAGATAATACTGTCGATGTCTTCNGGAGAGCCNNTTCTCTGGCCTTGAAGNTACCTGCNGNNCAAGNTNAGCCAANNANNNN
The DNA here is from genome assembly GCA_004681135.1 of Hericium alpestre. Lineage (NCBI taxonomy): Eukaryota > Fungi > Basidiomycota > Agaricomycetes > Russulales > Hericiaceae > Hericium > Hericium alpestre. The sequence goes on along the minus strand of SFCI01000995.1, from coordinate 4,944 downwards.
ATAGAANNNNGANGAGNCNTACTGTTTCANAGGACCCANAGGAAGGTCGCGAAGGAAGATNANNTTGACAGTNTACTCGNCNGCNTTCTGNGNAGGGCCCCNATCNCCNTCTTCGAAGTATNGGACTCGCCCGNTNATCNGCTGGGGNAGCTTTCTTGCAGATATGAGGCGTTGAGNGCCATCATGNGNCGTATANNTCTTGTGAGCAGCACCCACNCTGTCTTCNAACAGCTGGANNATNCGCTTCTTGACGCGNCCGTTCTGNGACGAGTTNGGCTNCGGCGTNATCTNGATNGTGTACTCGTAGTAAATGTCTTTNGAGAGTGTGANGGGGAAGNAGTTGGCACGAACGACAAATGCTCTGCCNAGTGTCCCGTAGCCAGGNCNNNCAGGCNTNTCNGGNCCAGTNNTNCGAAGNGACTTGANNTGNNGNANNAGNTCANCTGCGGANCTAATCCTGGTATCAANCNGNNNTNGAGCGGNNTTGAANATCNNTGGTCCNGTNNCGGGAGCCCCGCCTCGNGNTGAGAACCCTCCGCGCCCACCACCACCGCGGTCATAGCCTCCGCGTAATCCCCCGCGAAACCCACTTCTGTCCCCACCATTGCTGGACGTTTGGCTGCCATGACCTCTACTTCCGCTCCTGTCATCGCGACCTCTGTCATGACCACCCCCTCTCCCAGCTGCGACTGCCCACGTCGGCGTCCGCGATCGTATCCTATGTTCTGACTCATGGTGAGGTTCGCTTGTAGTGAGAAATAGTACGAGAGCGGTGGAGGACTTTGAAGGAGAGGAGCCGTCGAGCGCTCTTATGCGATCTGCCAGAGCATGCAACTCCTACTTAGCATCTATAGGGCCGCAGCATTACTTCCCTAAATACGTCCATGCCCGGACCCCGGACGCCCTTCCATTCATATAAGATACAAAACGCATGCCTAGAGGAAGTCGTATCAAATAAAAAAGAATCCATACGGAGAATTTGTCTTTCACCGACAACTACAGCAACAATAATTGTCGGGGAGAGACAAAAGAAACGACTTCTTACCGAAAAAAAGCATTTTCTTGCATTCCCAGTTGATGGCCGGAATCCATGAGCTTTATGTGGCGGTTATGGCACCGGATATGAGGTGATGGTTGAATGCCGTGATTCACGAGGCGCTTTAACAGGGTGGGACTTATAGCACCCCAACCCTCCGATCGCGCGATGAACGACAGAAGCATGCGGTACGGATCTGCTATATCAGTCAAAAAGCTGCGCTTTGAAGGCATGAGGCAGTCAGAAGATCCAACCAGAATATAACACACCTCAAGGAAGTTGGGCCTTGCCCTTTTAGCCCTGACATGGACAAGGCAAGTCACTATCACTTTGCCGCAGCAACTTCCGGTATACTCTGCGGTGACATCTTTTCCTGCACGTTGGCCATAATCCAGACCGGAGATTTAAAGACGTCCAGGAGGTAGGATCAGAAATGAGTCACAGGAATGACTGCTGCGGTCGGATGGGCATCGCTCGGGTCTGTGACTTACAATTCATGAGCCGAAACGTTTTTTAAAGACCACCACAGGAAGAGTACTTACGCGCTTTCGCTCAGACTTTCCTTTCCCAGGAAAAGATGTTTGTCTTGAAAGCGTGACGTTGGCAAGAACTCGGAGGAAGGGCTTGGAAGTTGAAGGTTGAGGTCACCTGGACTCAGAGGAACGTTGATGGCAACAGCGCGCCAGACTACGCCGCGCTGCAGCCGCGCCCGCGTCGATATAGAACAGCCGCTCCATACGGAAGTTGTGCCGTCATCGCGCGACACGAATGCGGCAATAGCACCAGATTTTGAAGAGTATTAGTCGGTGGGTCGATCGAGTACTTGTTGGCTCCCTTATGAACGCCTGCAGTGCTAGGAGACGAAAGTCCATTCGCGTGGTGGAAGGCGGTGGAGACCAACGTTCACAGCACTTATAACACCACTCAGTAAGCATGCACTATCTGATCTGAAAATGAGGGTGCACATCCTGCGCCGCGAGTTCGCGACTTGCGACCATAAGTTCATGCGACATCTCGGAAATAGGGATCAACCGACTCGTCAAGTACGTTCGCTTGCATTCGCGCCGACGGTTTCCATGAGACTAGAATATGCCAGAGCCTTCGCGCTGCATCCTGGCTTGGTCAGCGCCGAGATGGACTCGAAGAAGAGCTCTTACACTCTGGAGAGCAGCCTGCAGGAAATGCTAATTACAGTATCTGTCTCGACGGTCGGTCCCTTCAGCTACCGTGTGTCACGTACGTTGAACGCATCGCAGGTCATCGCGGAGAACTGGGATTCGGTCGATGAGATTGTCCGGGATTGGAAGGAGAAGATTGTTCGTCACTATTTAGGCTGACGATGCCCGTGATTGATTAAGTAGGGCTTTCGCGGTGCCTGGGACATATTCCTCGTAAGTAGCAAGTAACTGGAGCCCGTATGACTAACATGAACAGGTCAGCCCAGAAATGCGGAAGAGATTATCACCAAGACAATCGCTCACCGTGAAGGAGGGTTCATCGACTTCGTTTAGTACATATACTCGTCGTCGTCGTCGCTCTCTTCTCCGTAGATCCCCTCTGACTGATCCAAAATAACATCCTTGAAGAACCCGTGCAGTTGGTCCACGCACTCCTTTGTGATTGAGCGTCCGGTGATCACAAGCCGTTCGAGCCTGTGATCAACATCCTCGGCCATGTAACGGCCGTCCCAGCTGTCCGCGTCTCTCTTGCCGCTGCCTTGGCCATCATCGCCGCTCTCGCTAAAGTCTTCATCGTCCTCATCCATAAGAGCCTCGCGCATGGACAGCCAATTCATGAACACTTCGTTGAAGGGACGTTTAAGACCATTCTCCGCGATATTGGCAAGGAAGTTAACGTCGCACACCTCAACCGACTTGAGATTCCAGAAGAATAGCTGTTCCAACATCGAAGCTCTCCTCGCTTCCCCTTTTGTGAGACAGAGGAACCCCAACGCCTTGCAGAAGTGCTCCATGTTCCGGCCTTTAACGGAGACATGCTCGACGAGCTTGCATCTCCCAAATATGTTGACCCACTTGTCGGCCGACCAGTCGACAGGGTTGTACGCGACCGTAGGACGCGCAGATCTTCCAATGGGAGCACGCCGAAAAGCTGCTCCAGAAAAGCCAAGGAAGGCGCGGACGGAGGAAACCGCATACAGATGGCGGGCTCCTCGGTGGGCCGGGCGTTCAGCTGATGCGCCTTTGGCGGGCTGCGTGTGCGCCAGAGCTCAACACAGAGCGACTCGGACGAGTGAAGGAAGTCCTTCAAGCGCGATATAGAAAGGGTGAGGAGGCCCGGAGTCGTCATTCTGCGTGTATGGGCGTGGAAGAAGCGAAGAAGGTCGTCGGTCTGCTGCGGCGCGCCGGTGAATTCAAGAACAATACAACAGGACGGGGAGATCCCCTGGAGACGCGAGATCAGGTCAGTGCACTGAGTGTACGTGCCAGCTAAGGACAACAGTTTTAGGCGAGGTAAATGCACGTCGGATGCGGAGGCGCTGCCTATGGTACGATAGGGTCTCGAGGGAATGCAGTAAGCCAGTTCAAGTGTTTGGAGGCCTGGCATGCGTGCGAGGGCGCCGAGGAGATGATCGTAGGTGTGGTCCGGATGAGGAAGGCGGACAATGTATCCTCGCGCAGGTCGTTGAGTATCATTGTCATGTCTGAGGGTAACTCGTAAATGTGCCAAGTTGCAGAGGATAGGCGCCGACCATGGAAATAACGCGTCCTTCAAAGCTACGCGGTGCAGCGAAGGTGTGGTGGTGGCAAAAATATTGGCAGGCAGCATGGTTGTACCGCCCCCGTCCAAGTCCAATTCCTCCAAGACAGGCGCCGCAGAAGTCAATGATCGGCAGGTCTCTTCAAGGCGGTGACCTTGCGCCTGAAGCCGGAGAGCACGCGTGTGGAAGGAATGTTGGGCAAGGAAGGTATCATCCTCACGTGAATTGTAAAACAAACCTATTGACAAGGATACAGACTGCGCACGAGCAATCATAAGCTCTCGCCACTGCTGGGTTAAATTCTCGTTGATGTGTCGCCAGAGGCTGGGATGTAACAAAGCGGTATTGCGCCAGTTTTTGCAGACGTGGGTCATACGGATCCATCCGAGACGTCGATTACTCCTCGATCGCGAGAGATCCACGTAATATCCGTCTAGAAAACGAGACTGAGTCGTCATCGCTGGTGGAAGATCTGCAGCAAGGAACTTGAAGATATGAGCAAGGACTTCAATCGGGAGACTGGATATGGGTGACAGAGCGTTGCGGTATGTGCATAGATAGCACATAGCGAGCCGCATAGCAGCTAGTTCATTGTCGATTGCCCTACGAGCGTCCTTGACGATGTTGGTAGAACGCAAAGGGTTGATATTCGGGATATGGGCAACCCTCGGTCGGACGAATCTAGACCAGAACTCTTCCGGGCTGCAAGAAGCAGTCAGAAAAGAGAGATAATATCGCAAGAGAGCCGCGAACCTAGCATACCCATGCTCCGATGTAGTGGCCATGTTTACGGGCTCTCCAGTTGTTTGTTTTCAGGCAATTCAGGTCTATTACCTTGCTTGTCAAGGTCTCTCGCACCCCCGTAATTATTAGCGCCGCAACTCACATCGTCAACAGTGACAAACAAAGGCTCGGCACCTCGAGCAGCACACCTATTTACTCTTTGTCTAGCACTCCAATCATGCACCGGAACCCTTTTCTCATCGTTGACAATTTTTATGCTTCTGATATGATCTATTGTCCCTCTTTGTCTTAGAATTAGACGGGGAAGAAGTTACAACTTGAAGAGCCGACATTGCGACTAGTCACAGCACCTGTGACTTGAATCACACCCGCCCATTTCTCGACAGTCGGCGTCAAGGACGAGAAGGACGCGATCCAGGAGAAGACCAAGCAGGAGCTTGCTGTT
>SFCI01000994.1:0-12648 GCA_004681135.1 Hericium alpestre | reverse complement strand
ACTATGAGTAATAATATTAATTTTAATGATGGCTATAGGTTTCTTAGGTTATGTATTACCTTATGGACAAATGAGTTTACAAATATCATTATTAGATTCTATTTACAATATATAAAGTGCTGCAACTTAATTGTACATAATATCTACGGATATGCACTCGAAACCCCATAGAGATACCTCTGTTTGCTGAGCGAGACTCGAGACCTGCAATGAGATTGCACTGATGACACCGGCATTGCTGACTGCACGGGCATTGCTGACATGTTCGAGAGGTCAGGCGACAGGAAATCCCAGTACTACAATAGTCTCTGGAGTCCAAGCCAGAGATATTGCAGGGCGCATGTCGGTATTGCGCAGTGCTCATGCTCATGATCAGCGCTCAGTGATGGCTGGATGCCATCTCACAATCCTGAGAAATATGACCGAGATAGCCCAAAGATACCACTGGAGCAGCGCACGTTTGCATAGATATTGTTAGGATGTTGAGTGATTGACCGACTTGTCAGCGCAGCGCATGTGCAACGGGTATACGAAGTCGGGGAGGGTAAAGGGATAAGAGTTTGACACACAAAACGGGGCACGCTGAGCAGTACTTGAGGAAGAGGGTTGAGGGCAGGCCCAAATCTACCTTTCACGTTATTCTGAGAAATTAGTGCGACAAGATTGGCAGCTAGTTCGAATAATATATTGGTATGTTATGCTTGATGCCATCTTCCATTGCCGATGCAAACGGGCAAGCAACAGGCAAGACCTTCGCCTCCTCATCACCTCTTTGCTGCAAATTGCCGAGTTGCTGCAATGATTTATAACACCCTTGTCAACCCTTTGTATTGCTTTGCAATGGGTCACCGCGCTGGGTGGCAGGATACAATCTCCGCCTGGCAGTAGCTACTCCTCACTTTTTTGCAGATGAAGTGCAACATCTCTCTGCTAGCCTTTTCTTCAGACAGTTGTTGAAGCCAGTGGTCCCTCTACCAGTGGCTATAACACTTTCAGACTACTTCTCCTCCTCTCGATGTGGGTGGGTGGGGAGGATGTCTACCCGATGGCTGTGGTGGTCATCCTGTATGTATCTCACTTGCTGAGCTGGCAGACTAATTTATTTATAGGTCTCTAAATCTGGCACCAAATAGGGCATATTAGAGCTTGTCAAAATCATATTGACAGCTGCTTCCAGATGAGGCCTTCTGAGCTATGCTAGGCTATCTGCCTGGTTAGAAATTAACCAATCATCATCATCCAAATGATCTTGAGATAAGTCTATCAGTTCTTAATCAATTTATTCATTCTAAAATGCATTGAAATATACTGATTAATTGCTTTTCAGATATCCTACATATGTCTAATTCTGTCTAGAACTCGAAATTCAAGACTCAGAATTGAGATCTCCCCCTCAAGATCTTGATCTTGAGGTAAGTCCTTCAGTTCTCCACCAATTTACTCATTGTAAAATGAGCTGAACTCTACTCATTAATTGCTTTTCAGCCATGCTACATAGGCCTCAGGCCATCCAGAAATCGAAAATCAAAACTTGAAATTGAGATCTCCCCCCCAAGATCTTGATCTTGAGGTAGGTCTAGCAGTTCTCCACCTATCTACTCATTCTAAATTGAGCTGGAATGTACTAATTAGTCACTTTCCAGACATGCTACATAGGCCCCAGTCCANCCAGAANTNGNAAATCAANACTCGAAATTGAGATCTCCACCCNCAAGATCTTGANCTTGAGGTGAGTTTAGCAGTTCTTCACTGATTCTCTCATTCTAAATTGGACTAGAATGTACTGATTAACAGCTTTTCAGACATGCTACATAGGCCTCAGTTCATCTAGAACTCGAAAATCAAAACTGGAACACACCCTTTACGTCTGATTAAGATGATTAATGTTCGCATCTCTGGCCTTACCGAGTCTTCTGGCACCAGATTTGGACGATTGAGATCTTCCTTTCAAGATCTTGACCTTGAGGTAGCTATAGATTTTATAGAGATTTATAATCAATCTGACCAGTGAGACTTTACATCATTTATGCACTGTTTCTAAATATAACTAACAATGAAAAAGGAATCGTATTGCCGTGCAAAGCCTCGGCCCTCTTCCACCAAGTATCAGACAGAACAGATTGTGGTGGGGGAAACAATGACAGTAAGTGATATCTATGGATAGGTGAGGAGGGGGTGTCATCGTAGAAGAAAACAAAGAGTTAGTCCAAGAATAAGCATATAAGAAACATAGCTGAAAATGGTCATAACATCACCCCTCGTTTAGGCACGAATCCTCCTGGAGTCACAACATCACTTCTTTGTTTGCAGCTTGGCGTGCACATCATTGTAACTCCTTATCGGTGAAGACAACCTGTATGTCCATCCAGTACTGGCAATCACAGGAAGTAGCCATATCGTGTTTGTAACAACCATTGCAGGGTAGACCATCATGACAGGCAGTGCCAGTGATGAAGCAGTAAGAGCATCATGATTGTTTATGGTTCAGGGCACTGGCTGATCCGACATGAAGGTTTTGAAAGTTGGTTTTGTCACAAGAGTTGGGCTGGCTGATGGTTCGACAGTATCTGCATGGTGTTTCTCTGAAACATTGAATCCCCTCCACTGTGCAATTTGAGCAATGGCTGCAAATGCCTTGAGTGGTCCAGAATTTATGGAAGTGGAGCAGAATGATGCCTCGTGGTAGAGGTGAGAAGTGCAGTGCAGCATGATCGTTGGATGCCAGGGCAGAGGACAGCAATGTCGAGGTCGAGGGCATGGTGTTGATTAGATGGGGAGATGTGCTTGCGAGGACGAGAGATGGGGATGACTGTATATCTGAAAGGGGAGCAGGAACCCGAGGCCACAGGAGGGTTTTCTGCAGTGAGATCATGGTGGGCAGTGTCAGCAGGTCCGGGGTTGACTGTGGTCCAGTAGACAGGGGGACAGTAAATGAAATGGGCATGTTCAGGTTGAACAGGGTCAGGCTGATCAGCGGGTCGTCTGGCAGCATACCATGCCATCAGGTCCTTGTCACGTCCTCTGATGTCACGAACGACCCAGTCAATACTGTTGAATCTCACAATGGATTGGTCCAACTGATCTCTGAGGTACTCAAGAAAGGGCCAGACCCTGTCATCTTGGAGGTGTCAAAAGGAATGTTGTTGGTTTTCGAGAGCTTCACTGGCTGCCTTGGACATCGTATTGAGATGACTGATAGTATCTTAAATACGACGTTCCAAGCTTTCACATTCCTCTTGGTTGATAATATGGTCCTTCCAACTATTGACTGCTTTGGTGGCCCTCCAGGCGGTGTGGTCTGAGGATCCATAGAGAGTGATGATGGTGTTGCATATGTACTAGCTTTTGATGGTGGGTTGATACTCAGGCCAGCTGAGGAGGAGGAGCTGTCAGACTGAGACAAAGTCCTCCATGGATGTAATGTTAACATTAACTGGGTTCAACATCAATGAGTCTGGGTTCCAGATAGGGAGTGGTAGTTCGGTGGGTTGGAAGATAGGGTTTCAATCAGTCAATTCCAAAAGTCATCCAGTATGGCTTCATTTAACAATGTATTGAGCATGCTGATGCCATAGGGCAGCAGTGTATGGGGAGCATTGTGGAAAGTGATATAGGTATTCTTTGGTGCCTCCTGAGCCATCAACGGGCTTCCATGAGTTCTTATCATTGCCAAAGACACATTGCGCAAGCATGAGCACCTTGCTGAACTCAATCTGTGAGTTGTCATTGGGGATGAGACCTGGATGAACCAGTCTGTAGCTTGCTGTCAGTCCTCAACGGATGGGTCGCTGTCATCGACAACTCATTGAATGAATGCAATGCTCTCGTGTTCTGGTTTGTACACCTTTGCCGGTTCCTCGGGTTGGAGTTGGCCGGTGAACTGGTCAAAATTGATTGAGGAGTTCCTCCCAGAAGATTGCTGTCTGGAGCTACTGTTCATCGTTGTTCCAGTTGTCCCATCGATCAGCAGGCCATTGTTCTGTTGTACCGGCCCAGGGGTCATAGGTCTCCTTGTCAATGGCAGTGTGAAAGCTACTCTCCTCAGTCTTGCCCTCTGCATCTGCATCTGTGGAGTGGGAGGAGTGTTGTTGGGAAAGGAGTTCAGAGGGAGGGTAGCCAAGATTCTCAGAGCCGATGGGGAAGTTGTTGTCTGGCTCAATACTGTTGTTGGAGTGGTGGTAGAAGGGGGTTGAGATACAGGCAGGATGGGATTCAGATGATTTGAGGAGTCATGTAATGGGGTCAGGTGATCTGTCAAGGAGTCCATTGAAGAAGTCGAGGTCCTCATTGGTGAGGTCAACCTGCATAGTTGCTGGAGGAGAAGGAGTAGGGCCAAACATATTGCAATGAGAATGATACTGATAGTAGTGACTAAAATGAGGAGGGCTGCTGGAGCAGTGAAGGACATGCATTGCTAGTGTCAAGACTGGGTTCAGGGGAACAGTGAAGCCATCCAAGTCACCTCAAGGAATCAAGGATCAAAGAGCAGAGGATGATATAGAGAGTAGAGACAGGCTGAGAATGGCAGAGTACAATGAGACTGGGTAGTCAAGTGGACAAACTGAGGAAGCCAGTCAGGAAGGTAGCCCTATATATACTGGAAGAATAGCCCAAAGGAGAACAAGGGATATTCTGAAAGGGCAACAAGGGGAAGGGGAACAAGGTATGTCCCAAAGGAGAACAAGGGATATCCTAAAGGGGAACAAGGGATATCCTAACAGGGAACAAGAGGACATAACAAGGGAGTGTCCATATAGGGAACAAAGGGAATGAAGAAGACCAATGGATGATTCATGACAGTTCTGATAGTGATTCTGTCAAACATTCTCATGATACAGTGCCTTCTGGACCTCAAACTTATAAGCATGATGTGCTTAATGGTCGGCCTTGTGATGCCAATGGTGTTGATCTACCTTTGGGTGCACTGCCAAGTGATAATTCTACAAATGATAAATCTCCTGATGACTGGTCTCCATTTCGTGATCGAGTTCAATATACTGTTGCAGATTTGCTGTTTCGTCGAGGACAGACATCTCAGGATTTTACAAATGACTTAATGGATGCATGGGCTGCAGATCATGGCAATAATGCTCCACCTTTTGCTGATCAAAAGGAGATGTTAAAGATTATAGATGCTATTCAGCTTGGTGATGCACCCTGGCTGCATTTTACTATAACATATATTGGTGCTATACCTGAAGAAGGTCCTCCTGCATGGATGTTTGCAGAGTATGATGTGTGGTATTGAAACCCACGACTTGTTATTCAAAACCAATTGTCCAATCCTGATTTTAAAGATGAAATAGATTATGCCCCTCGAAAAGAATATAATGCCAAAGGCAAAAGAGAATGGTCAGATTTTATGACTGGAAATTGAGCATGGTGTCAAGCAGATGAAATAGCTAAAGATCCTAAAACACATGGATCTATATTTGTGCCTGTTGTTTTGGGCAGTGATAAAACTATTGTCTCTGTTGCTACAGGTCATACAGAATACTATCCACTTTATGCATNTATTNGAAATGTGCATAATAATGTTNGANNTGCACATCGAGAGGCTGTTAGTATACTTGGATTTTTAGCAATTGGAAAGACAGACAAGGAGCATCAAAATAGCCTTGATTTTCGTAAATTTNGAAGACATTTAATGCATGAGTCACTTAAAATCATCTTGGAACATCTGCNGCCAGGAATGACTACACCAGAAATAGTTNGCTGTCCTGATGGTCATTTTCGTCATGCAATTTATGGAATTGGACCTTATATTGCAGATTATCCTGAGCAAGTATTAATGTGTGGAATTGTTCAAGGCTGGTGTCCTCATTGTACATGTCTACCTAAGGATTTANATAGTGGTGATGGATTTNCACNCTCACATGAATATACTACCTTATTGATGAAANAACTGACTNAAAAAGAACTATGGAATGAATATGGTATTGTTGGCAATTTTATGGTATGTTTATGTTATTGTTTTAAATCAATTTTAAGAGTTAAATCTTACTTCAACTTTTCTTTTAGCCATTCACACATTACTTTCCTCGTGCAGATATCCATCAGCTCATCTCNATTGACTTGCTTCATCAACTTATCAAGGGAACATTTAAAGATCATTTAGTGGCTTGGGTTCTTGAATATCTTGAAGTAAAACATGGACCTACTGGAGCAGCTATGATTATGTCAGATATTGACAAGAGAATTGCTGCAGCACCTGCATTTCCAGGACTTCGTCAATTTCCTGATGGTCATGACTTTAAACAATGGACANGAGATGATTCCAAAGCTCTTATGAAAGTGTTTTTGCCTGCAATTGAAGGTTATGTTCCTTCACAAATGATTCGAGCAATTTGTGCATTTTTGGATTATTGTTATCTTGCTCGAAGGTCTGTTATTGATGAGGATACTTTGGATGCTATGGATAATGCACTTGAAATTNTTTATAAAGAACATGTTATTTTTGAAAATNAAGNTGTANGCCTCAAAGGACTATCTCTTCCAAGGCAACACTCTTTGAAACATGATCGTGAATTGATTGAAGAATTTGCAGTTCCAAATGGACTTTNCACTTCTATTACAGAATCTAAACATATAAAGGCANTCAAAGAGCNTTGGAGAAGANCTAGTGGTTATAATGCTTTGGGACAAATGTTAATCACAAACCAAAGACTTGATAAACTTAAAGCATGCACTCAAGATTTTATACAAAGAGGCATGTTAGATAGACCTCTAGGTCTGNCAGTCAGAAATGACAATTCAGATACAGAAGTGCATTTTCCAATGGAAATCAATGAAGTTTTGCTGACTGATAACTTTGATCATNACATTAAGTTTGGTGTTAGCCTTGCAAAAACACGTGCACGTGGATATCCTCAAACACTCAATCAAATTGCATCATTTATTGAGAGGCCAGATTTATCTGATCATATTCGTCAATTTTTATTTGATCAGACAAATGTTACTCCTAGATGTACATCACTAGATGTTGATATTTCAGAATGTCCAATGGCTCCAGAAAAATTANACATATATAACTCTGCAATGGCCACATATTATGCACCTANTGATCCATCTGACATNAAGAGTATTCATCGACATTATATTCNATCATCANGAGAATGGTATGNAAAATATCCTCNTCATGACTGTGTNTTTATTAAAAATGATCCAACCTTACCTGGAATGAGAGGACTTTATGTTGGCNGAGTGTTGCTATTTTTCTCATTTGAAGATGAAGAAATTACTTATNNATGTGCATTGATCCAATGGTTTGTTACTATTGGTGATAGACCTGATTATAACACAGGAATGTGGATGGTAGAAAGANAANTAGATGAGAATNGACAATTTGTATGTTCAGTGGTACATACTGANTATATTCTGAGAGGTGCTCATTTGATTGGTATTTCTNGTGAAGAAGTTCTTCCTTCTGACTTCAAACATATATATTCTCTTGATGCTTTTGATTGTTTTTATGTGAACAAATATTCTGACTATCATGCCTTTGAAACTGCTTTCTAGTCTTTTGTACTTATTTAGTAGTAGTAGTAGTAGTAATATATAACTTGTCTGTTTCATTAAGATCTATATAAATTGATGTGATAGTACTAGTATTTAGGTAAGATTCTAATTGTCANTATAAGTCTGACAAGCATATAGACCTTTGATTAATCTGAAGAGATTACACTTGTCTAACTTGTCTGACTTGTTTGACAAAAGACCATCTGAAGAGAACCTAAAATNTGACTGTATTTGCAAGATTGTATCTATCTTACTTGTCTGATAGNAAAAAATCTGGTGACNATTCAAAATCTGATAAATCTGAGAANATTACACCNGTCTTACTTGTCTGACAGTAAAAAATCTNATGACTATTCAAAATCTGATAAAATCTGAGAAGATTATACCTGTCTGATCTGTCTGACAGCAAAAAATCTGAAAGATATCTAAAATCTGAGTGTAAATACATATCTAATGCAATCTGACTCTGTCTGACTTGTCTGACTTTGTTTGTGATCAGAAATGATCAAATTTTCAGATTTATAAGGTGATCAGACAGAGTAAGATAGGATAAGATGCAGCAGAAAGTTTGTAAGATTCCTGATGCTTTACAGCATTCTACAAGTGCATTAAAAATAAAAAGACAAAAACAAATGGAGTCATGTTCTATGGCTTTGGGCCACTTGTGACTTATCTTCTCACTGCAGACTATGCTTATACAGATGTCATTGATATGCCATCAGAGTATGATATGGGTGAACTTATATTAGAGATCAAAGCAGGAGCACTGAAAGGCCTAGCAAATTTACAATTGATCCATCCTGAGGAGAAGAACAAGACGGTCATCAAAAATGCATTTGTTTCTCTGTTTCATTTTCTAGATGCACAGCTGACAGTAGAAGAGAAAGAAAAGATGGTGTTTGATCCTATTATGCTAGAACATACTTTATGTAAAGTATCTCGACTGTGGAACTTTGGATTAGAGCATTTGGTAAGATGTCTTATATATTTATAAGTGATCAACTCTGATTTTATTTGTCTTATAGTAACTTGTGACAGATGGACAGAATGAAATATTGAATAGGCATGTACAGACAATCCAAAAAACCAATATGATTACTTAACAACAAACAATATTGATCTACGCAGAACTAGAATCTTGCATAAAGGTGTCCTCTAAGCCTTCTACGACTGTGCTCTTTGTCTTCTTCACTTCTCTTGACACAGCGTCAACTGAGACCACATATCCAATGTGTCTTTTCAATATCTTCAGAGGAGATGCCTTCTTCTGGAACTCGATAGAGTATGCTTGCATATCATAGGCCTAGTAACAATCTATCCATAAGCATCATCTATACAAAGATACAAACAAATTTACCTCTTGCAATTGATGATCAAGAATAGCTACAGATCACAACTTGCATGCCATCTGATACAACCTTTTTTTTTCCTGACAGCGGCACCGTAACAAAAGACACTTGCACCTGAACAATCTGATCAGGTCGAATGATGGCCAGATCAATGGTGATATAGTGATAATTAGAAGATCTAGAGGTTTTAACATTAGTAAAATTCAATGCGAGAGTTGACATAAAGTTGATGTACATGCTGTTCCATTTTCTTTCATAGTACTCAACCTTATTATCATCAAGATGAGCACCTGCAGCAGAGGTGGCCAGTAGCAAGATGCCTTGTGGATCCACGATGTCCCCAAAGGGTACAGGACTTGAGCTGTTGACAAGTGAGAGAGGAGTGACGTAATGGTTGGCAAAGCTAAGGCTTGCATGACTCTCAACTTGATCGGGAACCCATGGTCTGAGACCCTTCACAGAATAGATGCTATCTATGAGACGATGGATAGCTGCAACACCAACAACTGATTGATCAAAGAGAGGAGATCATATTCCTAGTAGGCAAACACTCTGTTTCGCCCAAATGGTCTTCATAGGTAGACTGTTATATGTTTTTAAGAAAAGAGAAAGACAATAAAAGCAGATAATAACACACCTGTTGCAGTCCAAAATGGGTGGCAAGTCATAGTCTAACAAGACACCTTGTCCTTCCCAAACTGCTTCCTCCATCTCTGCATCAGGATCCGAGTTTTGCAACACAACCTTTGCAGATTCATCTATGACTTTATGTGCAACATAGTTCTCTCTCAAGAACTTCATCTAACAAAGCTAGTCAGCTGAACCCTAACAATAGTAAGGTATGAATACGCACATCTGACATATTGCTGAGTTGAAGATGATGTGGTAACTGCTTTACAGCATCATCACCGATCTTCATAAGATGTGCTCCTACGTATTTATTTGACAAACCATATGGAGGCAAAATGCTTATCACTTACGGCAATCTGGCTTGTCTAGAAACTCAATCAAAGGTAGAGACATCTTAAATGATGCGTAGAACGTATGGATAATGAAAACAATCCTTAGCGAGGGCAGAAGACAAAAGATAGGACAGGACAGCAGAACTGCAAAGGATGGACTGGAGCATTCAAATTTACAATGTGGTCTGATTCTGACCCTGTTTGTTCTATTGGTCAGCATTAACAACAAGATCATCTAGATTCATAGTAGCACAATCTGGTCTATGTTCTTTGTGAACGTAGTAAGGTGCGTGCTTATGTTCAAATGTATCAAGATTACGATTCAACAATTTCAATTTCAATGATCCTCTGTGATCCTGATTTCTTGGTGTCATCTCTGCTTAAGTCCGGTCAAGGCTTGGCTACTCGAAAGATCTCGCTTAGAACATATTGCTTCCAAATCAATGGTCAACGGCTTCATGTTATGCCTAGCACTTTGCTCACTACTTCTTTCAATCACTCTCTTGGAATTTTATTGCTGGTTGTCACTCTTCTGGTCCAATGGGCATCCTGTGTCTTATGTAAGTTCCGAAGCTTCAGGTCCAATGGTATGCGTCATCTTTTCTTAAGCTCGCTTAATGTTCAGCTACTTTGCAGATCTCGCTTACAACTTATTGCTTCTGAATCAACTGTCAACGGTTTTATGTTATGTCTAGCACTTTGCTCACTGCTTCTTTCAATTGCTCTCTTGAAATTTCATTGCTGGTTGTTACTCTTCCAGTCCAATGGGCATCCTGTGTTTTATGTTTGTTCTGAAGCTTCAGGTCCAATGGTACGTGTCATCTTTTTTTAAGCTCGCTTAAGGCTCAGCTACTTTGCAGATCTTGCCTAGAACAAATTGGTCCTGAATCAACAAGTCAACCATTTCATGTTATACCAAGCACTTTGTTGTCCAGTTGAAATTCTATATTTTACATTTCCAATGTTGGTTACAAACATCCTAGGAACATATGTGTTTCTACTGTACTTCGGGCCAACTCTGAAGCATTTTGTAGATCTCAGGTTCTGATTCTCTTGTTCTGTCTTGCTAAATATCTCGCTAATTCTTATTTGTTTAGGATATTCAGTTACTACTTGACATGTCACCATACCCCAAAGATTTGTCAGACCAATTTGATAGGTGACTACACAAATTCAGATGTAAGCATGATCTCTATCATAATATTTCCAATTGCATCATTCATCGGTATGTTCACAAAGTATGACTTGAGGTTTAAGTCAGATTTACACCTGCCCTAAACTCCTACCCTCATTTTATATAAGACAAGAGCAGTTGGATTGCTTTGCCTCAGCATTTTCTGCCCCACTGTTCTTCTGCATCTTTGCCGGTGCTTCATTTGTCTTATTGCATGTCTATTATCCTCTTCTTATATCTTTTTTCATCATGAATACTCGGTCTCGCAGCAACAAGAACAAGGTCCTTGCTCTTCCTTTCACCCCTATTTGTAAGCCCAAGATGACTGTTCAACCTTTGGCTCCCAAGGAACTCAGCCGGACGTCATCTCTGGCTAGCTCACTAGGTTCTATGAACTTATATGTCTTTATTTTGTACAATTATATGATTGGGCTAATGCTGTTGACAGTAAAAAGAGAGCTTTGGAAGAGCCAGTGTTCGAGTCCGATGAAGAGTACACTTATCTTCTTGGAATTTTGTTTCATATTTTTCTGACCATCTTGTGCGTAGGCTAGAGCTGCAGACTCCATTGACTACACGTTTTGAGCAGATGGCTAAAGCAGATCAGTGAGTTTTTTTTATCTTTTACTGTTTAGGTACACATTAACATAAGAATAAGAGAGCCTCTCAGCTTACGCAAAACATCAGAAATGACTAACAATAATGGAACTGCTTCTGTCCCGAAGAAGCAGAAGATAAACAAGAAGTATGCATTTTTTTTTTTCATACATTTGCTTTATTGATATTGTTGTCTTTGCAGAAAAGAGCGTACTTTGATATTGGATGATGAGTAAGTGATTTTATTGCATTATTAACATGCATAGTCCAAGCTTGCTCAGCTTTATAATTGTACTTGGCAGTCCATTTTCAATCAAGGAGGTTAATCCTAAGAAGATGTATGTTGTACAGTTTTATCTGTAGAATGATTGCTGATTTGCCTACATGTTATAGATCAAAGGATGTCTTTTCGGACAACAAAGCTGCTGACACTATGGATGCAATGGTTTCTGATGACGTGCAGAAGAGCATGGATGAAAACAAAGAGGACCAAGGCAACATTGACTTGGACATGATGGATGGCAATCTGTATGTTATTGTCACATCTATCGGAATACTAAATCATTCTTCTTTCAGAATTTCAGAGGGCTGCAACGTCACTATCGCTACATTGATTGATCCTCTTATGACAACATTTTACAAACAACTTCCACCTCTAAAGTATGCTTGATTCTTGTTGTAAGCTTTTCAGAATGACTTACCACTATTTTTTCTTATAGCACGTCCACTAGTCTAATTGGTGGCAGTGTAGATGCTAAGGACCGACGTCCTGTAGTGACCGGGTAGGGACTCAGGCTACACACAAATGACAAAGGCTGACCTGCTCAAGAGGCGATCGACGATGGAGAGAGTCGAGAGTGATTGAGAGAGGGAAGCACAACATGGAGGGACTTAAAGGGCACTGGCAACTGACAGGAGGTAAATCCTATAGAGTTGCAAAGTGGTTAAGCTGAGGTCTAAGGGACTCAGCTTACCGGGTTAAATACATGAGGGATGCACAGTCAGAGTCATATCTAAGGTAACAATCAGGACTGCACACTGCGCGCAT
>SFCI01000993.1:0-12666 GCA_004681135.1 Hericium alpestre | reverse complement strand
ACCTCTTCGCGATGCCAGAGAAGGCTCTCAGAATCCCATTGTACTGTTATAAGAGCCGTACGAGTAGCTACGATCCAAAATATGATACAAAGATGAATTGACCCCATATGACCCTATGACCCGGGGTCAATTCAGGTCAATTCAATATCAATTGACCTCGAAATGACTACAACCGTTATAACTCGGGTCGGTCACAACACTGCCACGGCTAATCGATTTCAGTCAGTTGCCCCGCCGATGTCCGCCTGCAGGCGCTTTGTGGGTGACGGTACGTACCTGTCGTTCTGCAAACGGCTGTTGAATGGCTGTCAGAAAGTAAGGAAGGAGTTATTCAGGGGCCCTCGTCGGGGAAAATATGAACTATCGTGAGGCGAGCGCCAGCTCTCCGCGCGACAGGTCAGACAGACGATCCTGAGGTACGAAGCGTTGAGTCCTGTCTACTCTGCCTCTGGGAGACTACGCGACAGTCCATCCAACTGACATCAGACCCTTCCTTCCAAACTCGACGTATTCGGCTTCCAGTCAAACGACCCGCATGGGACACCTCCGATCCTGGAGCATCAAACCAAAATTTGCATCAGGCGCTCGGTGCTGCCCTCACAAGCAATAGCAGGATGACCGCGGGCAACGAGAATACCATGTACAGCCGGCTATCGATAGCATCTTGCAGGGTCTTGCAGGTGATGTTCGCGGGTACTAGTAATCCCGCACTTCTGGTCCCAAAAGTTTGATGTCAGGTATTGATATTACTTGTGTCCAATAGAAACCATTCGAAGGATTGTTACCACGAAGACACGATTCTGTCACAGTGTGCTGCAAGGCCAGGTTTAGCGCTGCGCATAGCATCTTCCAAGTTCATTATCGCCGTCGTTTTGCATGATGCAAGACGCCATTCACAGTGCCTCCTTACACGGCCTTACCTGCGATGCTATAAAGCAGACAAGAAGCTACAAATCATTAGGTTCTACACAGAATGTCGACACCCCTAACTAACGCGTCTATGGCATTGCCGCCATTGCCAGATGGCCTCAATTCGATTGCCGCCATCCGCCCATCGTTGACCTTGCTGATGATCGGCACCGTATGCACATCTATCCTACTTCCTGTCGGTGTGGCGTTGTTGCTTTTCTCGACGCCCGCGCTGCGTCGGAAGCCGATATTCATTATGAATGTCATCTCTGTCTGTCTTGGTATTACTGAAGGTCTGCTGAGTGGTTATGATGAGGTGAGCCCCCCATGTTTTATTCCAATCTCGTATCTTACATGTGCGCTAGATCAACGCCATTCTCGCGCCCAACAGGAGAATCGACCCCTCTACATTTACCGCATTCACATGTCTATCCTTCTTTGGCCCTCTGTTCGTCGAAAGTATTCTTCTCCTGCGACTCTGGGCAGTCTTTCCACCTCAGCAGATTTCTCGAGTCCTGAAAATAATCGTCTATGTTCCGCCCGTCATGCTGAAGTTGGCGCGCCTTGCCAATGGAATTCTGTACATTGTCAAATGGCAGAGCGACGTCAAGAGTCTGGGAAATCCAGTGCAGGCAGGTCAGATGCTATGGGGAACGCAGCCCTCGGTGAAAATCGAGTGGATGCTACAGACAGTCGATAACTTGTATGTTTCATCTGTTTTACGAGACTAGACTAATTGACGAATTACATGAATAGATACGCATCTTCTCTGTTTATATGGCGTCTGAAAGGAAAGGGTGGAGTAAATGGAGCCGCGGCCACTTCGTCACGCAAAAGACGCTGTAAGCCATTCTATCTCATATCATATATGTTCCTTCTCATCTGTGGACCAACAGCATCCTACGCCTCAAGGCTAAAAGCTCTCTTTTGGATCTCCATCTCCAACTTCGTATTTCCCGTCATACTCAATATCGCACAAATCATTCTCGTGTTCCGCGATAGCAACTTCCTCGACGGTTCCTACGTCTTCATTGTGAACAACTATGTGGCGATCATTGGCGTTATCCTCGCAACCGTGTGGGCCGCGGGGATACGTTGGGTAGACGGACCAGAGTCCAACACAGTTGAGACCATGTCAATGCCGCACTTTGCAGCGCCAACTCGTGTGGATATGGTAAGTGTTGGGCATGAGAACCCTAGCCGTATGGCCAGGGAGAGCAGTGAATATCCGGGAAGCGAGTTTAGCATGGGGCCAGGGAGCGACATTGCGCTCGAGGATATTGAAAGGAAGATGAAAGGACGGAGGCAGTATGGGGTCTCAATGCATTCGATGCCGAGTGCTGAAGCTGAAAATGTCCTTACAGTCTGACCTCGAAATCTGACTAACGATAATGTGATGATTCAGAGCGACGTGATCCAGTTATGAAATGTAATTCTGGGAACGTATTCACTACCAATGCGCCTCGGAGATGCTACCGTAGCGATATTTAGAATTATACTGTGGCGCATGGACATTTAGATTTTGCCTCTATTTTTTATGATGTCAACGAACACTACATAAATTATTTCATACCTGCAAGCATGGTATGCCGACAAACTGAGTGATTAACATTTATTGCCGGGCCTATCCATCTCCCTGACTCAGTACTCAGTCGCTATCCATGTTGATCGGCCGGAGCGTGTTGCATAATGAATGTTCCTTCTCCTTCCAATGGCGGGGACGAGCCTAGGTAATCACGACCGAGTGCTGAACTGATCTACATAGTACCTTCGCCTTTGATATCATCCTCGGAAGATGACTTCTGATAAGGATCTCCCTGCGTGGACAGTGCCTATCGAATGCTGTGGAGATATTCTAGAAGACATCTGATTCCTGAATGGAATCCAGTTAGATCAGTGCAGCGTGACCCAGAACCCGGACCTGATCAAATTTTGCTTTTCATTTCCGCGACATGTCGGATCTATTGCTACATTGACGCTCAGTCAATGTTAGGTTTGCTTCTCCGGAAGCTGAAGTGCTGAGCGCTGAGCGCTGAGCGCTGAGAGCGTGAGGCCTTGCGTGAGGTACCATGGTCATTTGACCATTGGAAGTGGAACACGTTGAGTGTGGAGAATCATCGGGTGTCGATTTGATGCACTGTCGAGGAGCTGGCGCTCTCATGCCTCGGATCCAGCTTTGTCACACGAAGATGGTCACTGCACATGTACTGCAATCACGCATCAGCGCATGCAGGGTCTTTACAGGTGCTTCCTCCATACGCGGGCCGCCCGTAGGTTCGTTCCAAACCGCTCACGCTCTCGCAGCCTCTTGCGGGGTCTTGGCACGAGACTAGGCCGCCCGCTCTTCCATGTTGAAGTGCTGATTGGGTGCCATGCGGTCGTTTTGACCAATGGAATGCGACCCGAGAACAATGCTTAACTGACGTTCATTTGACGCAAGCACTGCCAAGTTCATATCATGCCTATGTCATCCACGGGTCCATCCATACGTTGACAGAGAAAACGGTTCTGAAATCGAGCTGGGACCCTGGTGCGGACCAAAGGGACAACGTTTAGGCCAGATGGGATCAGCGTCTTATTGTTCAAACGCCCAACGCAGATGGAAGCTCAGGAGGAAGGAAGCAGACGAGAAAAACTATGGGAGTTGCAGCCGTCTCCGCACATGCGTGGAACCGGGCCGCCTGAAGTGGACATCGTATCATCATGCCACATCGAAAACTACTCCTACATATAGCTATGTGAGGAAGAAAAGTGGGCCGAGTTTCTGGCACAAAATATCTTTGTGCTGACGGCCAAGGCCAAGATTTGGGTGCGACCGTCGTATCACGGAATTGGCGCTCAAGGCCCCCAGGCTCCGGAAGCACCCCCAGCCTGGCGAGCTCCGATTCCAGCTCACCAGCACGTATCAGCACTTCAGTAGCTTCAGTTGTGGTGCATGGCGTCGTCCGTGACTATCCATCATCGCTTCGTACCAGGCTATCGACTGACTCGATCTTGAAGGGCGAGCATCTATTATAAAGTGCCTGCCTTTCAATGCTCAGACAGACGGTCACCGGTCTATGTCCGTCGTGGAACGTGCGTCTGTCGCTATAAGTATACAACACAACCACCTCCGCCCCTTGTTCTGTACTAGAGGCTGATCATCGATCTCGCCTGTCGCTCTTCTTCGAAGACCCTTGCGCGCCTCTGCAGAGCATCCGCCGTATCGTCAATGTTCCCGGAGATAGAACTATACTGCAATTTTGCATCAGTGCATCCGGTTAAGGTCCAAACTGCTTCCTCCATACGCCGACCACTCTTCCATCCATCAAGATGGAACACATTCGGTACCTCATATCCATGGGTGCATCTCTCAAATACAACATCATGGTGATTCGGCATGATATTCCAAATTCATCGTGCGTGATGCTGAGTATTTTGCCAGTGGCAGGTGCGCTTCATGGCCGAATCCCTGAGAAGGTATTGGCGCTACCAAGATGATACTTAGCCTCCCAGAACTCGTCTGGACTCTATCCATACCTATCTTCTGGCCCTTCGTTGTTGACATACATAGACCTCCCATCGAACTTCTTCTCCACAGGGCGCAACGTTGTCGGACCCTACATCAAGTCCTGGCTACCATCCTACCACATGACTGACAGCTATATGATTTCATCACAACGACACGAAGTGTCGTTCGTTGTGTTACCTGTCCTAGCGATAATTTTCTACTCGTTGGTCCATATTTTTCTAAGATCAGTACGTCTGCAGGTCTTCGCTCTCAGTGTCATGACTTATGGTTGTCGATATAATCTCAGCGTCCCAGCTCTGTCCGTCGTCCTCCCATAATCGATATTTCTGTGCGTTCTCCGTTAGTGTTCCGCTAGATGGCTTATCATATAATTCTCCAGCTGCGTGACTTGCGTCACAAACCAAGGGAGGTGTATGAGCGCGCAATAGCGCAATATGGGTCCATCATAGGTATCCGTAGGTTTGGCAGGGTACACTTCGTTTCTCAGTGTAGAAAGACGATAGCTCATGCTGTACACTTGCCTGCAGATACAGTGCATGGTATCCGAGGAGCATTTGAAGAAGGTACTCACAGATGACAAGGCATTCAGTTTCGAAAGAGGCTTGGCTAGTGTGAGATTTAGAAAATTCGGTGGGCTATTCGGGATACTGAGCCTAATACAGATCTTGAACCTTAAATGGTTTATGTTTCTTGATGCGTCTTTTATGCGCGATATGCATCAAGTAGTGCAAGAAGGACTCAATCACGGCATTGATGAGATCGTGGACATCAGTAAGTCCATGATCGCTATGCGGTTTCATCGTACTGATGATGTTTACAGTCGCGCCGGTATTCATAGCGAGTGCCGAAAGGTCAGTTCGGGAAGCAAGGCTCAACTCGCAAAATCGAGGATCTGCTGTAGCAGATATCGTTGCGTCGAGCCATCAGGGTATTTGTAAGGCAATGCTAGCAATACTCTTTGGGAAAGTATGGCTGCATCAGGTTTCGAGCTTTCGCTCAGATCTCAGCGTTTTTTTTTCTAGGAGGCTGGTTCTGATCCTCGTGCTGTGACCGCCTGTCAAAAGGTGACGAACGCGATGATATCGTTCACTGGAATCGATGCTTTTTCAAAGTCATGGCACATCAAATATTTCTGGCTTTACAGGATATGCGCATGGTAAGGTTTGTCCATGATTATCTTGGCTACATACTGATTTCATTTTCAGGACACGTCTCGTAATTTGTCTTTGCACCAATTATCTGCCAGTATTCCTTCCTATGATTATACGTGCGAGACGAAACCATAATCAAGGCCAGACAGATACTGAGAGTGGAAATGTAATTATTATCTACATTTATTTTTCTTGTAGTTGACCGACTTCACATCAGAGTTTGTACATGACCACAATCCTCAAGCGATATGTTGACCCATCTTCGGGGACTGTGCCCTTGCGGGCCATCATTCCTATCGCATGTGCCCTTATAACGTGAGCATTTCACAGATCTCGCCTTCTCGCCGGTCCTTACTTTCCTATATGTACAGACTCATCTTTGGTGGCATCCATCAAGTGTGCGTGCTTAGCTTTTACACTCTCATCTCATCTTATACGTGTACCTGGGGCCTTTCAGCGCGGTCTCCATCGTCTGGGTCACCTTTGAGCTCGCCGACCGGCCTGAGTACATACCCGTCCTCCGTGAAGAAATGTACAATCTCTGCGGTAAGTATAGCGTTCCGAAGTACGCTGCGCTGCGCAAGGCGGAGCGCCTCGATTCATTTATCCGCGAGGTGATGCGCACGAAGGGCGACGTGCTCAGCGTAGTACGCGAGGCGACACAGGACACGGAACTCAGTGGCTACGTTGTAGAACGCGGTCCGTCTCGGGTTTACTCCGATTCTCCCTCAGCTTATACTGAATTGCTCGCAAACATTGCGCAGGCCAGCTGATATTTGCCCTCGGTACCCACGCGCACTTGAACACAAGTATGCAAGGTTTCGACGCGGAGCAGTTCGACGGCATGCGCTGGGGTCGGGACGGGCTCGCTCGCGGCCACGCCATCGACGCGCTACCTTATCTTTGGGTTGGGCCGCTTTGCGTGTCCCGGACGCATGCTCGCTATCGCCGGTACGTCTATCTGCCTTAGTTTGGGGCGGAAAACGAGTGCGAGTGCTGATGGATTCTTCAGAGATCAAGCTATGGATTATCGCGCTGCTGCGCCTTGCGACGCCGGTACTGGAGGACAAGTATGTTGTGACCGACTTGCTTATGACGGCGAGTGTGCCCCCCAAGGGGACACTACTTCTGCACCCTATTGAGGAGCCGTTATCCACGTGAGGCAGCGTGATGATATCGCACTAATTGATGTTGACGTGCACGTGCTTTACCGTGTACCCAAACTGTCGATGCCGTTTGTAGGCTAGCGTTTGCGAGAGGCAAACAGATATCTCGGTTGCTTGGTGAACTCAATGAAAGACAGTAAAAAACAGTTCAGAGTCGACTTTACGCTCACCCGATTGGGCAAGCATGAGCATCGACGACGGGATGTGACCATTCGGAGCTGCCATTAGGGCTAGCTGTGTAGATGATTAGAGCTGTCTAAGGTGATAGCTTGGTCGTTATGAATTTGCGACGAGTTCGAACTGATATATGCACAAGTCATTCGTGCCCGGGAGTCCTCCACTGATACCATGATAAATGTAAAAACTGTCTTCTGGCTAAGATGTCAAAGCTAGTGCGAGACACTCGCAAGGAAACAGCTACCACAGCAATCTAACCGAATCAATATGTTTACCTCCAGGCCGCCTTGATTAGATCCGCACACTTCTCTGCAACGACCACCGCAGGCGCCATCGTATGTGTCGCGACAATCTCCGGGAAGACCGACGTGTCGCACACCCGTACACCATGCCCGCGTTACACCCGCAATTCGTCGGCCAGCACACCGCCGTTCGCCTCGCGCGCCATGCGGCATGTAGAGTAATGATACGACGTGTGCAGATTCGTGCGGATGAACCGGTCTAGATCCGCATCGTTCTCCGTCTCGGGCACCTGCAGGTCCTTTAGCAGATACCCTTGCACGTGCAGACCTTGCGCACGATGACGTAGCCCTCGGGGTTGCTAAGGTGCCCAAGTTGGTGACATCGGGCCATGCGCAAGGGTCCACAGAGGTCCGCAGACGCGAGCCGCGATGTCGAGGAGGTCCGCACCGGTGAGGGCAGGGCGTAGACGATTGTTCTGCTACGCCCACCACAGGGGATGGACGGACTGTGCTACTTGATGATCAGTCTGATCTCAATACACGAAAGGGGTATCTCACATTTTGGTCAGCCTCAGCAATGCAGAACGCAGGCTAGCGCTGGGCCTGAGCCTCTGAGGAGGACCGTGACGGTTTATTGAACGCGCGTGCCGCATCCTATGATCCTGTGAAGAGAGTAACTTGGTTATATTTCGATGTCAGATTGTATAGAATAGCAGATGATACCGGTTCTGTTACATCCGAGACGATATGAAGCTGCCCATGTCTCAAGATTTTATGAAGAAACAGTGCGTCGGCGTCGTGCTGCATCGAACGCCTAGGACGAAGCGCTCGTCCCGGCATTGGCCGTGCCAGTGCCCTCTCGAACGTTTGAACGGTCTTTTTTTTCTTTAAATCACATAGTATTTATGTACAAGATGCATACTATGTCTATGGTGATGATGGCATGACCGGTATTCATCGTGAGTGTACTGTGGGGAACAAGAACGACCTCAGCCCAGCAGGCGTACCGGCTCCTAACCTTTAGCTAGGGTTCGGCGACGTCAGCTACGCCTGCTTCAACTTGTTCATGTTCTAGGCTTTCACTCATAGTTTCGCCATTTATATCCAGAAATAACCCATGGACCCATATTTTCTCCTCGATCTCTCCCACAGATCGCTAGGTGAGCAGTGAGCGCCATGCCATCCGCACCTGTCCTCGCAGCGCCCCCTGGCGAGTGCTGCTTCAAGACCGTACAACACACCGGCACCCCCGTCGGCACATGGGAGCACGTCGGCGGGATGGACACCTACATCGCCTACCCGCCAACGAGGCAGAAGCGCTACGAGAGCGTCGTCCTCTTCTTCTCTGATGTCTATGGCTCGCTGTACATCAACAATCAGCTCCTCATCGACTACTTCGCCTCGCACGGTGCGTGCTGGCGAGTCCTTGTACGGCGGCGTGCGCCTCATCGTGCGATATCAGGATACCTGGTGCTGGGCCCGGACTATTTCGAGGGCGATCCCATCTTCAAGCATCGGGGTGTCGAGCCTGACTTCGACACGAATGCGTGGATCGAGCCGAAGCGCAAGCGCGCATACGAGCTCTTGCCGCCGTGGATCGAGGCTGTCAAGGCGAAGTATGGTACGTGCGGGGACGTTTCCCCATTACTCACACAGAGATGATGCTGGTCTCAGGAGCTCAGCAGACTAAATATGCTGCCGTCGGTGCGTATCTTCATGCTTGGTTCGTCGGGTGGACTTGTGCATGTCGTCGACAGGATACTGCTTCGGCGCGCGGACGTGCTTGACGCGCGCGTCCGACTGGCTTGCTGCAGGTTAGCGGCCGCCCTTCACCTCTGCCAGGGACATGCTATAAATGCTATCTAGGCGCTATTGCGCATCCCGCCTTCCTGACGGAAGACCACTTCCAGCACCTCAAGCGTGAGTGTGGAAGCCCGGCATTCCGCCTTTCCCACTGCCGGCTAATTTTGCATCTAGAGCCATTGCTCCTTTCCTGTGCAGGTAATTCTTTCTTTGCAGTTATGTGCGTACTGCAGTGCTGATGATTTACAGAGATCGACCATACGTTCCCCCTCAATAGCCGACGCCGCGCGGAGGACATCCTCATCGCGCGCGGGGCTGACTACCATTTCCAGGTCTTCGGCAAGGTTGCGCACGGCTTCGCGGTGCGTGGCGATCCTGCCGTTCCCGAACAGAGTGCGTGTGCTCGAGTATTATGGGCTTGATGGTGGTGTGCGTGCTGACAGGATGTGTTTATAGAGTGGGCGAAGGAGGAGAGTGCGCGCGGGATCGTTGCATGGTTTGATCGGTTCTGCAAGGCATAGGCTCTGAAGAGACAGGATGTTATGGGTGTCGCTCGCTTGTACTGCCCAGGATGAATGTACGCATGCCCTAATGCTAGCTCCACGTGTCGTTTAGGTCCTGCCTCGGGATGAGTGGAAGTACTGACCAGTCGTCAGGCATTTGGAACACCAGTGCGAGCGGCACGTCAGCTCGTCTGTACACTCTTCATGGCTCCGCATGCGTTGGGCTATTTGGATGGTCCGCTTTTGCAGAGCAGCACTCNATATCGTGTTGTGCACGGGCTTTCCCGTCCTCTCGCGTACGTCTATCTCCAAGCAACCGGCTCATTCTCCTCGGCCCCGCAAGCAAACGATGACCTGCCATCCATGAGATGCGCGTCACTCGCCTGGTACTCAGGACAGGGATGCACGGCGCATGCAGCTGGCTGCTTAATTCTTTGCACGCAGCACATATGTACTAGCTGCACACTCCGAACGCCATCCGGGCGGTACGACAATGCGAACACGCCAGTGCGAAAGCCGTTCGTTCTGATGTTCATGCAGGCGAGGAGCAACAGCCAAGGAAGCATACTTTGACGACGTCGCGGGACAGAATATCATACGTGTAAAAACTCTTATGGGCGCCATAGCCAAGTGGTTACGGCGACAGATTAGAAATCTGTTTCCCTTTGGGAGCGCAGGTTCGAGTCCTGCTGGCGTCGGTGAAGACTCCTCTGTTTCTGTACCTTTTTGCATGGTCGCCGACTCGCAGGATTTTGTGTGCGGCATTGTCTTGCATGTTTTCAGCGGCACGGCATTGTGTCTAGCTCTGAAGCACTGTGTGCTAGTCAGGGTCTTCAGATGATTGAGTATTATGGCTGGGATACAATGGCCACTAAAATGATTGAACTGTTTTACTTTTTTTTGCATGGAGAGATGAACACTGTGGAGATGAGCACCCTACAGCAAGTCTTAAGACAGAGGAAAGGAAAGCTGCATCAGCTTTGTGCTGCATAAATTCACCTTGGTCAGAATTACATGTACAGTTGGACTGTCATCTTGCATATATGTAAGGACACTTATACAGCTACTTTGAGATGGGCAAAAAGTATGGAATAAGTGCAGCTTGGAACAACACCAGCAGGATTTGAACCTATACTCCCAGAGGGAAACAGATAATCGAGCAGTTCAAATCTGTTGCCGTAACCACTTGGCTATGATGTCTTTTGGCTCTCAACCATTTCCCCATGAGACAGAGGCAGTAAGTAGCATTCCAGGCAGCAGAGCCAACAATCTAGTGTCACACAGACTGCAGTCAAACTGAATTGCATGCCGACGAGATGGTTTGCCAAGCTCGTGGTTGAACAGCGCCAGACGCAACCGACCTGCAGAAGTCTATAAGACTTGGTGGCAACAATTGTCAGTTGTGCTTTGGTATTTGGGAGAACGAACAGTGCTCGACCTTGTTGATGCATTGCATCAGTCTGGGTTGCCATCAACAGATGACAGATGGGATGAGAAGCAGCAATATTGGCTTGCTGGAGTTGGCAGTGCAAAGCCTCGTGGGCATCACATGCTCAGACTACATGCCGTGGCTCTAGTGATCAGGGAGAAGAGGCATGGATCTATGGAGCTGGATAGGTGGGAATAAGGGGGGCGTTGGCAGCAACTGGTGTGCCCATGTTGTGTGCATCACTTGTTAGGGCAGGATCAAACTCGACCGTGCCATATAAACTAATGCTGCATGTGGGGCGACCACGTGTTCATTCCCATCCCTCAGCACCAACATCATTGCACACAAATCTGGAGCGATCTGTCATGTTTATTTCTCAGGCATCATGTCGGCTCAGTGATAGGGACCTTGAGGATGAGCACAACTGAGCTAGTCAAGGTAAAGGGATCTGTTTGGACCTGACAGCATTGCTATTGGCAGCAAGGGCTTAGAGGCATAACTTACTTATTGATAGCACCAGAGCATGTGAAAACTCTCTCCATTGTCTGATCCCACTTGCTCCAGCAAAGTGCTGCATCCCCGTATTCTCGATGCGAGTCATGGATTAGTATCATGTGTCCAATAAGCTTGAACGGAACTAGACGATATATGGAACAGAAGGGTGGGATGCACTGCCAGCCGTTCCTTTGCTCGATACGTCAGCTGCAGTGGAACAAATAGTTATGCATAAGATGCAGGTGCGTGAAATTGAAAATGGAAATCCGCTGAAGTCGCAGAGGCTTGGAGCAGAGACATCAGGGTGCACTGCATGCCTCACAGGACAGTGTTAGTTCTGTTCATATTGTATGCATGTGTGCAAGGGCAGCTGCTCGAGGACTTGCAATACACTGGCAGTGGCTCTAAGAAAATGAAAGATAGTAAGTGGCCAGTTGCTCGAGACAGTTGGTGCCACCATCGCACATGCTTCGCGAGCACAATCGTGACCCCAGGTTTGGCAACCAACAGACAACTGAAGAAAAAATGGATTAGCTGCATTCATATGACACCAGCAGGATTTGAACCCAGTGCCCTCCCAAGGGGCAACAGATTTCTAATCTGTTGCCGATACCACTTGGCTATGGTGTCTGTGTGAAAAAAGTCATTCCCGACAACCCAGGCAGAGGGGGATGTCAAGGCGGAGTGCAAAGACATGACCTGACATGACTGAGAGGAGCAATTGGTTGACGAGTGGGGATGGAACATGTCATAGCAACATGTGAACAGGTGGTGCTGCTGTCAAGCGGGGTAAGTAGTGGTTTAAGGAGCACAGACATTAGGTTCGTGGAGCAGTCAAAACTAGATTGCATATCATGATCAGAGATGTGGGATAAGAGAACGTGGCCTGGTGGACTGAAGAATGTGTTGGGAGACTGACTCGGTATAAATGGTTCAGGACCAGTTTGCCACAATGTGATCAATCACCGAGCATTTGATATGTTGGCAGTACAAGGGGTTATAGAAATATTGTAAAAATATTGCTGTACAATTAAGTCTGGAAGATGCGTGACATATGAAATGATTCGCGGCATATGTCAGTGATGAACTGAAAAAAAAATGGAATAGCTATGTTCATACGACACCAGCAGGATTTGAACCTGCGCTCCCAGAGGGAAACAGATGATCGGACGATTCGAATCTGTCGCCGTAACCACTTGGCTATAGTGTCTTGTAGGAAACTACCTTAGGGTAAATATATAGCGGATTTGAGACATCACCGACATGACTAGAGAGAGAGA
>SFCI01000992.1:0-12669 GCA_004681135.1 Hericium alpestre | reverse complement strand
TTTATATCATTTGCTGTTAGAGTGTGAGTCAAGAAGTCGGCGCACACTATCAGCGGCTCCATATGGTGCATCCTGCAAGGCGCTCGACCCAATATAACTGGTCTACTGTAGTCCACGAGACTAAGCCGTACGTGGCTTCAGAGAAATGATAGTTCGCAGTCATGTTGGCAGCATGCCATGCCGGAGGATCGAAGCAAGGTGGTCGAGTCTCAGGTCGCCGGGTGACAGCATCGACGCTCGAGTCGGCGCGCCGCCCGGCCCGACATCGGCGCGTCAGTGTCGGACTGAGCTTATCACGAGCTTGCGAGAATAAGCTCAGGGAGTGCTGACTAAACGAGACGAGTGGGGTAGCGGAGCCTGCGACGATGGTCCGCACCCCCTCTTCGTCTCGTACCATCAGCACTCCCCACCTTTTAGCTCAGAGTTTCTGTCTGCGACGACTTTGTTATCTAACAATCAGCCTCATTTCTGAAATATACGAAAACACACTTCCATAATGTCCGGTTCACAGAATCAGAACGATGACTCGGTTCGAGGACGCTCAAGCCCCTATCTCCTGCGGAGTACACGCAACGCGGAGCCCTCATCCTCAGAAAACCCCAACAATGAAGAACGTCAGACACGGGATACTGGAGAAAACAAAGCTGAGTACTTGACCCAGGTATTGAAGGAGATCGAGGTTAAAAGGGTGGCTCGTAATCAGCGCCGGGCTGCGCGCCGCGAGGCTGGAGAGGACGACGTATCCGACGACGAACCGGAGATAGCAGAGGTTCTGGCGACACTGACTACCCTTCCGACGGAGCTGACGAGCAGGAAGAAGAACCTCATGACCCAACATACACGCATATAGCCGACGAAACGGATGGAGTAGGTCAGTCTGGTGGAGAGTTCGCAGACGAAAGAGGGGGAGAGTCTTCCACAGGAAAGAAGAAACGGTCTGTCGATGAAAACCTCTTCTTCGGGGACTCGGAAACTGCAGGGAATTCTTTCCAGATCAATGACCATTCCATCCCCCGCGACATCACCATCCTTGCACGTTGCGGTCGGTCTCCGCCTCTCACCTTATTCGCACCGGCTACAATTGAACGGATTCGGGCTGGTATTGGTATCAAGTACACGAAGATTGCCACCGGCCCTTACGAAAACACACGCGTGCTCGATATTTCCGAGTTCCCTCCTGAAGAAACACTGTCCATCTTCGATTGGATAACGTGCTATCAAACCTTCCTCGACTTCCTCTCGAAACACGCTAGCGAAAAGGTACTCACGGGATGGGCCTCACATTACAATGCTATCATCAAAGACAAATTCTTCAGTCAATGGTACCCGGCCTACCGTGCCTTCGATCATGAGGTTCGCGCTCAATTCTTCATGGCCCCTTTCGTTGTCAATCCCGATGATGCTTCATGGGGACGAGGACTCGACACTCAAAAGATGTTATGGGTCCAAAACTCGCAGAGGGCATGCGGACCACCTCCTCCGCCTCCACCTAGATATCATCCGTATCTTCCACAATCTACAGCAGCGCGTAGCACCCGTCCCTTTCGTGACCCATCTTCTCGCATCGACATCTGCCTCCGCTGCGGGGGACACGACGGGCATATCGCGTCGCAATGCACAGCCGCAAGCTCTTCCCGTCCCGAACGCCCCCTCCTCATCGAAGCGAGCAACGGTTCGCTCCTGCGCCGCACAGACGGCAGATCTATGTGCGTGCGCTTCAACCTCGGAGGATCCTGCACGCGCTCCGGACCGCGCCATCCACTTCATGTCTGCTCATTATGCAACGACGAGCACCACGGAGCGCGGTCGTGCACTCGCAATTGAGTGCCAGCGCGTCGTCACACCATACTCTGCGTCAGGTTGGGAGCAGGCTCTCAACCGTACCGGTCTTTCCTCCAAGTATCCAACGCTCGTTCATGATCTCGTCTACGGCGCGCCCATTGGGAACCCGCCACCGCTCTCTCATACATTCCTTCCGCCTAACATGCCCAATGCTTTGGAGCACCCCTCATTCATTGAAGATCATATAAAGGAAGAGCTTGATGCTCGTCGTTTCTCGGGGCCCTTTTCTTTAACAGATGCCTTTTTGTTCTTCGGTGGCCATTTTCGTACAGCACCTCTTGGAGTCGTCGAAAAGGAGCCTGGCTCCGGAAAGTGGCGTATGATACGCAACCTCTCCACGACGGATGCGTACGGCGAGTCCACCAACAGTTGGCTCGACGCGAAGGACATGGTCATCATGTGGCATACAGTAGCTTATTTCGCTGATTTGGTATGTCTTTCCTCCTTGCCCACCATCCTCGGTCTGCACATAACAACTTACGTTTACGTGCCTGTCCTGTTGATGAGGTACTGACATGTCCTTGCAGACATGTCCTGTTCATGACGAGCACTGTCCTGCTGACCCGGGTTGATTTCCGCGGGTCCTGTTAGATGGTCCTGTCGTCCTGTTGGTATCACGAGCGAGCTCCTTATGAGCTGCATACATGTTGTTGTGTCGTGCAGACCGTTCCAACCTCGCTGTTTGTACTTCTACTTATAGCACTCGCAGGTGGCTGCAGCACCTCCTGGTACACAGGCTGCAAGCCTCGACGTCGCGAAGGCATACCGCTGTTCGCCTATTGCTCCTTGCCATAAATGTTACATAGCCATACAATGGATGGGTCTGATATACGGAGACCACTGCGCACCTTTCGGCATGGCCACTGCCGGTAACGTTCAAGGACAGATGGCCGACGCCACTGTCGATGTTCTCAAACACGATGCAGTGACTTCGGTCAAATGGGTGGATGATTTTGATTTTCTCCGTTATCCTTCGAGAACAATAGTCAACGAAGATGGATCCCTATTTTTCGAATATCCTTACGATCTACACGACATCCTTCGCATCACCAGTTCCCTCGGCATCCCATGGCATGACATCTCCGAAAAAGGACACGACTTTTCCTTCTCTACTCAGTATGGCGGTTTCGAGTGGGATTTGGAGCACAAGCGAATTGCTCTACTCGATAAAAAGCGCAAGAAATATATGCATAAAATTCAAGCCGTGTTGGCAAATCCGGAGAACCGTGTGAACCTTCGCATGGTCCAGTCTCTTCATGGCACGCTGCAACATGCTTCTTTCGTTTATCGTGATGGCCGTGCTTTTCTTCCTGCTTTAACGCATTTTATCGCATCCTTTCCCAATGCCTTTGCGTTATTCCATCTCCCCACTCGTGTCCGCAATGATTTAATTTGGTGGCAGGACACTCTTTCCCATGAAGATTTCTCTCGCTCTCTTTTCCCTCGCACTGTTATCGACCTTCACATCTATGTCGATGCTTCTACAGGTTGGGGAATAGGGCTTGTTGTCGGGGATCGTTGGGCTGCTTGGCGCCTCGTTGGTGAGTGGCGTTCGGCTGACCGTGATATCGGTTGGGCAGAATTCATTGCTGTTGAGCTCGCAGCGCTTTGGATTTCTACTCAACCGGTCCGCGATGCGAACGTGCTCGTGCATGGTGATAATCAAGGTGTCATCGACTCTCTCACTAAAGGGCGCTGCCGTAATCTTTCTCGCAACGAGGTCATTCGTCGCATCACTACCTCTCTCATTCCTGCCAACCTCACACTTTCCACCATGTACATCCCATCGGCACACAACCCAGCAGATTCTTGCTCTCGCGGCGAGTTAGGACCTGTTGAGCGCCGACTTCAAGTCAATTTTGAGCTCCCTATCGAGCTCCAACCCTTCCTTCTTCATGTATAGGGTCTCCTTGCATGCTGCATCTGCACGTGCAGATGCGACACGGTCCAATCAGAGGAAATCGGTCAATCCCTCTCTGCCGCAGTTGGATCGTCGTCTTCGACCGCGCCGCTCGAATAACCCCAAGAATTACATTCGACCCAATTCCCTTCGCCCTTTTGTGTTGGCAAAGGACCGTTTTCTTCATTGGCGCACTCCCTGGGGTACTAAGTGGATCTCACAAGTCTCTCGTACCCTTCCGCCAGCTACTATCCATAAATTTTGTCACGTCCTCCTTGCATCTGTCTCTGCAAAAACACGTTCCAATTATTCTGCCGGTTTGATTCGCTTCACCCATTTCTGTGACCGTCATCATATTCACGAATCTTTTCGTATGCCTGCCTCTGATTCTCTCCTCGCCTTCTTCATTGCCGAAGAAGGTGCCGGAAATGTTAGCATCAGTGCCGTCGAGTCCTGGCTCCACGGTCTCCAACTCTGGCACGACATACACGGTGCCACTTGGCAGGGTGGTCAATTAGTTCGGCGGATCAAGCGGGGGGTTACTAACCTCACTCCTGCTTCCTCGCGTCTGTCACCTCGTCAGCCCGTTCTCGCGTCTCACATGCATGTCTTGCGCCACGCGCTCGATCTTTCTGACACACGAGATGCTTGTATCTGGGCCGTAGCGACAGTCGCTTGGCAAGCTTGTTGCCGCTTGGGTGAACTCCTTGCGGATTCACCGTCATCTTTGGATTCTTCCCGACTCGTTTCACGTTCATGCACAGTAAAACGTGGCTGTGCCCCAAATAATCACAATTATCTGCAATTCCACATCCCGTGGTCGAAAACAAAACACTACATCGGGGAATGGATCACATTAACGGAGTCCTTCGATGACCTCGACTCCTTTTCCGCCTTCCTCCACCACTTTGTAGTCAACTTCGATGTTCCCGACCATGCGCCACTCTTCTCATATCGCACTCAATCTGGTTGGCAACCGCTTACCCGTCCCGCCTTCATGCAGCGGTGCAATTCCATTTGGAAAGATGCAGGACTCGTTTCCTTTACTGGCCATAGTTTCCGCATCGGCGGCACCACTCATCTTCTCCTTCGTGGTGTCGACCCGTGGGTTGTCATGACTCAAGGTCGTTGGTCTTCGAAAGCGTTCCTTACTTACTGGCGAAAGATTGAACACATTCTTCCTCTTTTTATTGGTGATGCATATGATAAACTACCATCTATTCGTGCTGCCGTGCAGAAGTTGCAGTAATTCTACCTTTTTCTAAATCATCACGCAATAGTATGGGGGAGTCGGTCGGATACCTCCTGACCACTCTCTTTTAGTTCGTGGTTTGGATGGGATAGTAGGTATCCTCTGTCCTCGGAATCTCACACCCGAGGGACGCGCGACGTGACACATTAGTCGCGCCCTCTCTCTTCCCATACTATTGTTGTCTACGGATCGAGCATAGGCAGCGTCGGACTGAGCTTATCACGAGCTTGCGAGAATAAGCTCAGGGAGTGCTGACTAAACGAGACGAGTGGGGTAGCGGAGCCTGCGACGATGGTCCGCACCCCCTCTTCGTCTCGTACCATCAGCACTCCCCACCTTTTAGCTCACCCACCCACCCACCCGGTGTTTTGACTCTGGGGATAGTAGGTATCCTCTGTCCTCGGAATCTCACACCCGAGGGACGCGCGACGTGACACATTAGTCGCGCCCTCTCTCTTCCCATACTATTGTTGTCTACGGATCGAGCATAGGCAGCGCGGGGTGGGAGGCTGCTTGAGCGCTTCAACGTTACTCTACTGACGACCACCGAGATGATCTCCTTGCTTTCTCAGAGAACGGTATTGGTGCTGCCTGTACTGGTTCTCGAGTTCTTCCAAATTCCATCATACTGGTGAGCACGCTCTTGCTGTCTTTGAAGTTGCCTACACGTTTCCCGAAGCAGATCGCCTCGAAACTCTAGTTCGCACTCTTTTATGATACCAACCTGCCAGCTGTCAAGCGGTCCAGCCTCGCCCTAAAAATCGCAGGCATTTCAATCCAGGCCGTTTCAAACGCCCAGCCTGACACCCGCGTACCGACTCAGACACTGTCAGCCTCCGCTCAACGTATATAAAGCTCACCCCCGCTGCTGTTTTGCTCATCCGCGTCGTGTCCTCTCACCGCCATCATCTCCGCTCGAGGAATCCTCTCCTCTCCGCCGTTTCTACGTTGGAGTATCAAGATCGAGGGGCACCTTCAAGTATGGTTCTCGTCTGGTGGTTTCCGAAGTCTGGTGCGTCGTCGCTATTTCGTCCATTCCTTCCCTGCGTCAAGCACAAGCACAACGCCCCGGACTCGGAACATCCACATTGCGTTCTACGCCTCTGCTGTCAACCTCGCCCCTTGTCAATCGCTTTCGAGATCTCAGGCCCGCCGTTCATCTTTCTGGTGTGCTGTCGCCATCTGAGCTGTCTTACGGCGTATGGCTTGCACCGCCGTCACACCAACATCGCGCTCGAACAGGCACGATGTTCATTCCCGCGCTTCGTTCAGTTTCGCATGCCGACATGTGGTGGTTTCTGATGTAGGTCATCGACGAAGCCGTGTATCGGAGCCCATCTCCACAATTCTCTGGTGCGTCGTCGCTGTTTCACCTAATCCTTCCCTGCGTCAAGTACAAATGCAACGCCATTTGCGCCGCGCTTTCGCACCTGTTGTCAAAGACAAGCCTCGCCAACAATTCTCGAGATTTCAGGCTCTCCATTCGATTTCTGGCCTGCTGTCGCCGCCTGGGCCTTCTTAGCCGCATGGCCTGCCCCGCCGTCACACTGATATGCCCATCGAACAAGTTAAGGGTTCCTGCACGATCTACTTATACACGCGTCTC
Source organism: Hericium alpestre (assembly GCA_004681135.1). NCBI lineage: Eukaryota > Fungi > Basidiomycota > Agaricomycetes > Russulales > Hericiaceae > Hericium > Hericium alpestre. The sequence continues at coordinate 6,069 of SFCI01000992.1, read as the reverse complement.
TCGTTCAACGTCGCACACCGGTGCGTTGTCGCTACGTCGACGCTCTATTTCACCCGGCTGCCTTCAAAACGCTAGGTCCAGGCACGTTAGCACTCTCCCATCCGGCGAAGTACGGATCTTGCACGATCTGGTCACACCCGAGTCTCTCGTTCAAGGTCGCTACCTCGGCTTTCTATCTCCCGCGGAGCCCTCCGAGTCGATGTCAGGCGCAGGCGCAGACGAACTGGCATTGCCGCTCCTTGATCGTTTTCACTCGCACATTCCATTCAACACAAGTCTCGTATCTAGATGGTTTTGGACTCGCGGCTGCTGGTTCAGTTCAGGCTGGAAGGCTGGCAGGCTCAAAGTGGTCTTGCCTTCGGGCTTGATTACTGGCTGACACGCGCAGCGAGGAAGCTATTCTTTCTCTCTGGTCTGCGTGACAGAGGTTGGCAATGTGTTTTCATCTCTGCAGTCCCCCGAACAGGAGGCTCATTTCTGCCTCCAACCCATCTTCTGTAGCCTTGCTTTCCTCCCTCGCTCATCGTCAATACCCGTCACCATGCGTGCAAAACCATCAGGCCCCAGCAGTTGGAAGGCAGCTCTCGTTGTCACAGCTTGTCCTTCGACGACTTTTGCACGGAACAATACGCACAAATGTCTGCGTCACTGCACTTATGAGGAGCATAATCCCGTTTTGATCATCTCGCCATATATGCCGCTCGAGCTGGGTGTCACCCATGCATTTGCAGCAGGCTTTTCGACGTCATCACGCGTCGAGCGCCTCGTTTTTCTTGACAACATTTTTGTAGACCCGCTGGCTCCTGGCGACGGGGATTCTATTCAAGACCATGCGCAAGAATTCTTTCTGACCGGCGTGGACTCTAGGCTGAATTCGGGGCGGTAGGAGGGCCCTGGAGTGTCGCGCCCGTGGGGACTGCTGAAGTGTGTCCCCGTTAAAGTTCGCAGTGAGTTGACATAGGTGCTGCATAGTCTGTGTAGATTGACCGGATGCGAGGACGGAATCTGACTGTCACCGCTGTCCGCTTTGACTTGTCTCTGGCCGGGAGTGCTAAAGAACGGAGCACCCTCGCAGAAGATCTGTCATGGAACTCTGCCACTGGCCTCCTGCGAATGCCGTTCGCCATGGACATCGAACTGGATATGTACACCGTGACGAACGTAGAGCCCTTCTGAACGGGCGATGTTCGCGGAGCTAGAAATGCGGGGATAGACGGTGAAGGTGAGAGGCCTGTACGCTTCGGATGTGCGCAGAAGGTATCAACGCGATTCGCTGGATACTATCCGGAAACGCTTGTATGCAGTTAACTAGTTCCGTTTGGGGGATGGGAGGATGGCGCTGCACCCGGCTACGATTGTTATACTCCCGGCTCTACATTGTCTTTCGTAAATTCTATCTACACGCTGCCGTCATGCCTGGGGCTGTCCTATATAAACTCTTCGTCCCCCTTCTCCTTCCCACCTCTGATCATGGCCCTCGACGCTGAAACTTGGAAAGGAAAGTCCCTCGCAGAGCTTTTCCCCGAGGAGAAGAAGGGCTGGAGAGTGTATGCACTCTGCATCGACGTTGTCGCTTCCTGCTAATCGCGCACAGATACATCGAGTGGGAGAAGTACCCCGAGCGCAGGGAGATAGCCCGCCAGATCCTCAGCTCGAAAACCTTCCCCGACGAACCCGGTACATACACCATACATGCCCGTCTCATCGCCCACACTTACACCCCTGTAGAATTTCAGTTCGTCCCCCTCCCAAAAACAAACCCAATCGTTGTCGGCGAGCGCTGGAAGGTGTATCACGAGGCCCTCGGTCTCAAGTCCATCGTCGATGACAGCTGGGCCACCGTCCTCAAGGAGAAGCCCGACCTCATCCACCTCCTCCAATTCCCCTACAACGGCGAGACTACCCGCCCTCAGCTTCTCTCCGGCAAACTTACTGATAACAAGTACCACTTGTGCATGCCCCTTGCGTCGCACGAAAGCTTTGCTCATCCTCCGCAGCATCCGCAACCATGGCGGTGTGCCCGACATCGATGCCGACGCGTACGAGGTCGAGATCGGCGGGCTCGTTAACAAGCCGGTCACGATCTCCCTCAAGGACCTCCAGGATCCTAGCAAATTCCCATAAGCACCCACGCCCCTTGCCTCATTCAAAACGCGCACATAAAAACGCGCAAATAGCCAGGCGGAGGTGACCGTTACCATACAGTGCAGCGGTACGCGCCGCATCGAGCAGATCCAGGAGTACCCCGGCGACGGCGACGAGCTTATCAACGCCCCGTGGGGGGAGGGTGCCATGTATGCGTTCCGCCTCTTTTCCTGCCTTCTGGCTCACCGTCGTGCAGCGGAACGGCCGTCTACCGCGGCGTGCCGCTCAAGAAGGTCCTCAAGATCGCCTGCGGCGGCGTCCTCCCCGAATGCCAGCACCTCGAGTTCATCGGCGCCGACACCTACTTCAAGTACCCCGCCTTCCCTTCCCCCCGTGACCGTGCACTGACCTCCGCGCAGGAAAGGCGACGTCTACAACTACGCCGTCTCTGTCCCGTACCGCAAAGTGCGCGCGAACGAAGAGGTGCTCCTCGCGTGGGAGATGAACGGCGCGCCGCTGCCCAAGATCCACGGCTACCCGCTGCGCATGGTCATCACGGGCTACATCGGCGCGCGCAGCACCAAGTGGGTGACGCGCATCAACGCGCTCGCGGAGCCGAGCATGGGCCCCGTGCAGCGCCAGGAGTACCTGTACTANACCCCGCAGATCGGCAAGCAGAACGCCAAGTACTCGAACGGCTTCAGCATCGGGAACATGCCCGTTTCGTGCGTCGGTGGTCGCTGGTTCCGNGCGCGGTGCTGANACGTGGGTGTGTAGGAGCGCGATTTTGTTCCCGCTCGACAAGCAGGTCGTCGTGCATGACGGGCATATTGAGCTGAAGGGCTGGTCATACAGCGGCGGCGGGAACTGGGTCGAGCGCGTCGAGGTCTCGCCTGACGGNTCCGTCCTCTTCGCCCCTTCTCGCCCTCTCTCCACCCATGTCCCACAGCGGCCATATCTGGTANGCCGTGCCGCCGGAGAACTTGACTGAAAAGGTACGTCGTATCGCGTCCCGTGGGGAGTGACATTGATGTTCGCGTGCATAGCACTACCACGCGTGGCGCCTGTGGCATATGAAGCTGCCTGTCGATGCTGAAGGCTGGCTTGAGGTCTGCGTCCGTACGTGGGACTCGTCGAACAACACCGAGCCTACCTTCGTGCGCTCCGCNTGGAAGTACGCCTCCCTCTTCNCNCTCTTTCGTGAACAGCCAGTCATTGACATTGATGGCAGCTGGGACCTGCACGTCACGTCGTCGTGCCACCGCATCAAGGTGTACAGCATCAACATGACGCGCCCCGCGACGCGCGAGCGCCTCGAGCTGATCCGCGCACACGGCGGGACGGGCTTCGAGCCGCTCACGCGGCCGGCGCATTTTGCGCTCGAGAACGAGGAGGAGTATCTCGCTGCGGTGCGGAAGTACCCACGAGAGCCGAAGGATTGAGCGGGTGGGGTGTACGGTGTACGGTAGGATGCGGTGTGTGTTACGGGCTTGTGTACGATATTGGGCCGGGGGGGTATCTGACTCCGAGGACTAAATGGAATGTGTTATAGATTGAGAATCACGTTCGCGGGTGTATGATTGAGGGGAGGGGCTTCGTGACGGCAACGTCACTTTCTGAATCTTCCCGCAGGCGTATGCTGGAGGTAGATATGCCCTCCCTCGAGCGCAGACACCGGCGTATTCAGTCCCAGCCGGTGCTAGTCCAGCGCGGGAAGGTCGTCATGGCGGCAGAGGTAAGTACTCCACGATTGTGGGATGTAGCGATGAATGCTCGCATCGCGAGTGCACTAGAAGGCCGGCACGTCCTGCGCAGGCTCGCGGGCAGGTTGCGCGGTCACTATGCCGATCGAGAGGATGCGGCGCGTGCTGGCGAGACGCATGTGTATGTGCACCGGGATAGCGGGCGGCAAGGAGGAGCGGTACGCGGCGGCGGGATGGGCGATGCGTCCTGGTTTGGGCGGCGGGATGGGAGCAGGTTTGGCTGGAGCGAGGATGATGGCTGGAGGTGCGATACTAGCTCGAGGAATGAGGCTTACTTGATGCGAGGATGCGAGGAATGCGGCTGACTGGGGACAATGAGGTGGACTGGAGGAGAACTGGCTGGCTGGAGGCGAGGGCACTGGAGGCGAGGAGGCGGGCGGGGCATCGGCAGCCGCATATGTGAATCGATCACACGCAGAACGAACAAGGTCGATGTCCTCGATAAGCGCGCTGTCTGCACCGCGGGGACAGATGCGGAAGCGTGCACGGTCGTGTGGGCGGTGTGCAATGAGTCCTGATTTGAGCAGAGCCACGACGCGGCGGCTGGCTGGGGGCTAAAGGCGACCAGCCGCCCCCAAGACGCCGGCAGTCGCATTACGCGAATGCGACGAGTGGGAGCGGGCATCTGCCGCAGGGCGTGCCAAATCGGTCGCAGTCCGCCGGTCTGGTTCAGAATGGCGCGCCAGCCGCGGAGCCGCCAGCCTCGCGTCGTCGTCGAAGATAGAGGGTTCTGCATCTGGTGCGTGTGGACGGTGGTATGCTTGGACGTGACGAGAGGGCGGAGGAGAGAGCGATCGCTCAGGACAGAGCAGTGTGGAAGACGTGTTGGACTCGAACAGGCACGAGCTGGGTGCTGGGGAATTGGTCGTTGGAGGCGGACCGGCCATCGACCCTTGTTGTTGAAACGAGGGGGGAAGGGGTGGAGGGGAGATGGTGGGAGGAAAAGGCAAGGTGCGGCTGGTGGACAAACAGCGAGTATACATCTTATAGAGGTCGGGCGGGGCTGACGTGAGACTCGGAGCGCGGGTTTCGGACGGGGGGCGAGACAGTCTGGATTGAAATGGCTCTGCGGACGGTGCGTCAAAGATTCGACTAAGATGGAGGGTTGGTGTAGCGACGCCGTCCTCCCGAGTCGACCAGGAAGCTCGCCTATTAGCATACTGGGTAGCCGCATTGCACGTCGATATGCTTGAAGGCTAGAACAGGTGGTATGAAGATGTTGATTTTGACGGACTGCACAGGACACGGAGGTCATCGGGTCACGGGTAGGAATGGGTTCTCCACGCTGAGGGGCGCACGGAGGTGCACGGCGGTGGCACGGCCACGCATCCTCGTTTGGGCGGGCTGCGAAGCGGGCGCGAGTTGGCAGATTGATTGATTGAAGAGCAGCAGACTGGAGGCGAGCGGACTGACTTCAGGCGATGACGTGGGTAGTTGCTTGTGCGGCTAGTGGTCGCGGGGCATCTGCCACGGCGGGACGAGGAGATGGAGATCGGTCTCAGCAAGTTTCAGCCCACTGTTCTAGTTCGGAATGGAGCACCAGCCGCTGAGCCGCGAGCCCTGCATCGTCGTCGAAGATAGACTGTTCAAAGATAGGCGAGCGGGAAGATGGTGTGCTTGGACTTGACCGAAAGCGAGAAGTAAAAGAACGGTCGATCATGACGCACCCAAGCAATCAATCAACACATCACACTAGACAAATGTGGGAGAAGTGTTGAGCGGCGATCAGGCATACTGCAGGCGTGAGCTGGATCGGGCTCCCACCCATCCGTCCTGGAAGGGCAGCGGGCTTCATGAATACTAGGGAATTGCTCGTTGGAGGCCGCCGCGGGCCATCCTTCTTGATGCACCAGCGTTGGCCGGTGGAAGGAGAAGCAAAGCCCTGGAGATGGTGGGAGTGAGAGACAAGGTGCGGCTGGCTGAGAGACCAGCGGGTGTCCGTCTTATATAGGGCAGACGGAACTGACGGGGTGACTCGGCGCGCGGGTTTCGGGTGGGCGGTGAGACGGTCTGGATTGAAATGGCTCTGCGGGCGGTGCGTCACAGATTCGACTCAGACGGAGGATTGAGTCCTGTAAAGAGAGGATGAGGGGGAACACCTAAATTGGGAGGCGTGTAGAGACCAATGTAGGCCCCCGACAAATTCCAGTCCGCGCGCCTCCTCTATCGCGGCTTCCAGAAAGCAGACCTCGACGCGCTCGCGGCGATGTACACCACGCAC
>SFCI01000991.1:0-12671 GCA_004681135.1 Hericium alpestre | reverse complement strand
AAAGAAAAAGTCCGGCCAGAGCTGAAATTGAACCTGCAAACTCGTCAAATTGATGATCTTGCAATTATATAAGCCAACTGCCAAATGGGGGTAGTGGTCATTTCTGGTGTCGTTTTCAATAGGAAAACATAGAGTAAATGATTCTAAGGAATCATAACATCAGATCAAGTCTGACTCTCAGATCAGAAGTCTGATATTAGACTTTGATATATGATGTTAGACATGCTCTGATTTCAGACATTGTCTGATATCAGACTTCTGATCTGAGAGTCAGACTTTATCCTGATGTCAGACTTCTGATCTGAGAGTCAGACTTCATCCTGATGTCAGACTTTTGGTCTGAGAGTCAGACTTCTGATCTGACAGTCAGACTTCTGGTCTGAGAGTCAGATATTTGTCTGATGTCAGATTTTTTTTCTGATATGGTCTGATGATGTCCAGACGATAGACACCCGTAGGAATGTCTGACCATCTAACAACTTAAATTTAGGCAAAATCAAGCAAAATCAGATACATTTCAGGCAAATCTCAGACAAGTCAGACAATCTGAGGTTTACAGATGCACCCAGTTTGATTCTGGACATCGGCAGTTTTGCATCATTGTGCATGAGTGCAGGGTCATTGGGGGCAGTGGGGGATATGGGGGACATCAGAGGGATGGAACTGGGGGCATGATGCTGATTCGTGCCTGTCGTGTCATTTGTGTGGACTCTACAGTGGTCTCTGAGCTTGTTTGCAGGCACACGGGGAGGTGCATCAAGGCAGGGTGGGGTGAGCACATCAGATGGCATCACAGCATGTGTGTGGTGTATGGGAGAGGTGGGGGTGCATAACAGCTGTGGTTGTCCATCATGCGCTTCGCTTGTCATGTGCACCTTAGTATCTGTGTGCAGTCCAGATCCCTTCTCTGACTCATTCTCCAGAGTGCATGGGCAGGGGATCATCGTAGGTGTGTGGGATGTGGGAGAGGTCATGCAAGACATGTGGTATACATTCTTGCTACACATTTTCTGTGGTTCGTGTGCAGTGACCATGGGATATTCCTCACATTCATGTTCAGTCAAAACTGGTGGGATGGCACTGTGGGGGGACATATGTGAGTCACACGAGATGAGGACATGCATGTGGGATGCAGAAGATGCGGTGAGGAGCTGCTAGCCCATGTTGGTACTGCATGGTTCACATGGTCCATCTGTGCTTGCTGCATGATGTGCATAGGGCTCATGTTCACTCATGAACAGCAGGGTAGGATCACTGTGTGGTGTGGGCACAGTGGTACATGTGTGCAAGTCAATTGGCTGCTGTATAAGCATTAGCAATGGCTTGTTCATGGTGTTCAGGCCTGACAGGTCGGCAGATGCAATAGTGGCAACAAGCGGGGTTGCAAGGCTTGTGGTGGTGGGCAGAGGGAGTGATCTTGCTGCTGCTGCTCTCCAAGCAGCTGTGGTAGCACATTTCTTCTTGCTCATATCAGGTAATTTGACTTAATTCAAATTGAAAGTTCGAACATTTGATGTTTGCAGTGTAGAACATGAAGGGTGGGCACTATAGAGCACTGGAGCACTGAAAGGACATGATGAAAGTGGCAGAGCAATGGATGAACACCTAGAATACTGAGAACTGCTAGGAAAGCACAACACGAGCATATAAAAGAACACGAGGCATGACGAGAGATGACAAGAGCATGAAAAGACATGAAAAAAGGACAGGACAAGAAGAGCAGAGCAGCATATGGTGAACTCACACTCTCATCACCAAGATGGAGCAGGCCCAGAGGGACTCTAGCAATGCCCGAAGGGAACACAGTGGATGCAGATGATGAAGCTTGCTACATGAACATGCTATGGACATGGGCTATGATGACTAAGCCCTTGGCTAACCACCGCTGCTGACCCAACCTCTGGAGGGTGGGAGACCATCAGGAAAAACCGGAGTTTCTCTAAATTGGATGATGTGCCTATAGAAGCACTGATGTGGCTACANAAGCCTGATGGTAACTACCNGAGTTTTCTGGCTGATCCTGTAGCTCTTCTATTACATACTATATGACTGCATTCAGGTCNCNTAGCACATCTTGTTCTACTGTAGTCTCCTGTANTTNCTTGTAGCTACACTGTCTTTTTAATTCACTATAATGCTTAGAGTCTTTCAAAAATGATGTGAGGCTTGTGTTTCATCATATAATTTGACTGGTTTGATGTCTAATGTGATGTCACCACTAGTGACATGTCACATGCACATACGGTGTGCCTCTAGTGCAGCTCTCACTCTGTATCTGTGTCCCAAGGTAAACATAGCATGGCAAGTCAGACCAAAGGTGAGTGTATTCAAGTATTCTTGATTAACACTTTCTAGGAAGTTCAGGATAGCACCTGCACATGAGCAACATTGATTTACAAAAGGTATGTGTGGCAGACACTCTGATTGACTCTATCATATCCTAGATTTCAATGTTGTGCACCAAGTGGTGCACCGATTGGCATGCGTATACATGCATTCGAAAGGTACAAATCACCGCTTTCTGATGCACCAAAAATGTTGCCGGTGCGTTCCCTCATCATAAAGATACCCTCAAAACATATTTTTGCTGACAGTTTCAGAGATTTTGTTCTGGTGGCTCGACTTTTGCAGCTACCAGGGTGCATGATGGCTTGTTCAAAAGTTCTTGACGAGCTTGTTACAATGTGCTAAAAATGTCTTGAAGATGATACCAGTTGGTACAAAGAGGGGTTCAGTACGCGTAGGAGGGGAGTCAACGCTAGGAGGAGCAACGGTGGGGAGCGGTGGGGTAGCAGGGTGTTGGCGGCGGTGTTCTGTGGCTGCGATGTCGAAGTCGTTAAGCTCTAGGTCTGCCTGATCGTCGCGATCAGGGAAATACCACCGTTCAGGGGCGGCGGGGTCCTCGTCTGGAGCGGCAAAGTCTACACGGGCGATGCCAGAAAGGGTGTAGATGAAATAGTCGTCGAGCGAGGCAAAGATGCCAAGTGGGTATGGTTCTGTGGTCTGAAAACGGGGGTCGGTGGGATCAATGGCGAATTCTAGAAGAAGTCAGCCACAACTGGGCGACGACCAAGGGCACGAGGGTACAAGGGGTCCGAGTATGGGGTTCTGAGGAATCGGTGGCCGAGGCGTTCTCTGGCCCACACAGGCTCAGGCGAGGGTTCTGGGGTGAAGAAACCTAGTGTGCAAAAGGGGAACGAGGTCGATGGCAGGATGCTTGCAGGAGATCCTTGGTTGGGTTGGCGACAATGGTAGACGATGTCCGAGGCACCGAACGTGAATTCTTGCAAGTCGACGTCAAAGGCAACTCAAATTNGAACGTATAAGGCAATGGAGATAGCACCTGCACGTGGTTTCCACAACCTCAATCGAAACCAAACTCCTTCGGCTTCCCAACGTTTCACGGCGCAATAGCAGAGGAGGGGGATGAGCGCACCGCTCGCGATGGTGTTGGCGATGGGGAAGGGTAGGTGAGGTTGATGGAATGGATGTCGGGATTCGGTGAAGATGTCGGCAGTGAAGGGTTCAAAGAAAGATATGATGGGCGATAGTAGGGAGGTGAGGCGGGTGTATGAGAGATTGTCCAGGTGTCAAGACTCGGTCGTAGACAGCAGAGAACCACCCAAGTCACCAGCAATGATGGGAGCGAGAGAGCAGAAAGCGACAAGCAGCGCAGTGACCTGTATTGGAGGTACAGTACGGTACAGATGAAATGGACAATCTAGGAAAATAGGCGAGCGATAGGGAGCCTATAAGTACTGGGACGACAATGGGAAAAGAACAATGGACACCATAATGGGTCGAACAATAGAGTGAGAACAATGGTGGCCAAATGGAGAACAATGGAGTGGAGAACAATAGGATGTCCCAAAGGGGAACAAGGGCATGGGTGAAGGATGGCCCCAGGTCATGTGGGGAAGTGGAACATGTGATGGGGCAGCTGAAGCACATGACTGACATGATGCCTTGATGGCAGAGAAGAAGGCGGAGAGAAATGGAGCAATCCGTGACACGCAGGACTATAATCTGATCATGCAGACATCTGATTTCGAACATCGAGGCAGCTCGGGCACGTCTCTTGACTTCCACTCGTTGCAGTTTACAGTTAGAATAGACCTATTAAGTGAAGTTTGGGAAGAGGACAGGAGGCGTGAATTGGTCGAACATTGTAGATACTCATGACAAGATTGATACTTTGCATACCATGAAAAGAAGATTGTGACAGGTCACGCACGAGAATGAACGAGGACAGACAAGCGAATCTGATGCAAAGCGAGACAGAGGTGAATGGCAAAGCAGGAGGCAAGTGAAATTGAGGGCTAAAGCGGCAGAGAAGACACAGCAAAGCGAGGCACAACAGACAAGCATGGACAGGATCGAGCAGTGCAAGATCTGTAGGGAAACTTCAGATGCATCGGGGCAAGTTCCAGGAGCACACCTGCAGTCAATTGATCCATGCAAAGGTGTGACAATGAGCCAAGGAAAATTGAGATGGATCATATGGGAAAGGTTTCACGAAGAAACTGGGTGTCAAAAATCATCTGAAAAATTGGAATTTTATATAGCCAACAGTCAAAGTATGTGTGCTATGAGAGATCTATGCATGCTATGTGGCTGGTTTATCCAGCTATGTAGAGCTATGAACACTATCATAGCTTCTATAGCAGGAAGTGCAAGATATATAGAGCTATGTATTTATGGGCAGATCCTATGAGTGCTATAGGTCCCCTATAGGCTATAGGCAGTTATGGCCACTATGGCCATTATGGTAAGCCAGCTAGACACCNGAGTGATCAAGTCAAATATATATTATATTAGAGCTACAGTATCACAACTAAGCTAAGGTAGACTAAGGTAAGAATAANTGTGCTGCATGTGTCGGACAAAGCGCACGGGCATTGAGCTCGCACAGNCTAGCANGNGCATCCGGAGACGTGCTCAGTGGTAGGCACNTCCANGCANNGCTGTGCACTGCTTGAATCNTGCGAGNGGGCATGCNGGGCNTGCAGTGNTGTGCAGGGCATGGGGCAGCTGATGTAAGCTGGCAGCAGTGTGCGCGGGTGAGTGGGTTCTGGCACGGCCATGCACAAGCATGTCATGGCATTCGGGGCCGTGCACATGCTGGCGGGGGCATGCCCACTGTCCGTGCACTGGCGGGGCATACGCGCACATGCACGGGTCAATGCGTGCTGATGTGTCCATGTGGGGGCATATGCGAGGCAGACGAGAGTGGGCGGGCACTAGCGTGGCCATGCACGGACGGTCGTGGGGTGGCCGAGGTTGGCAGGCATCCGCACGCTGTCGGAGGCATGCGTGGGTGTGCAGGCCATCCAGAGCCAGGCATGCACAAGCCAGGGCGTGAGCGATTCCACAGTGTTGGCGGGGATGTGTGCAGCCATAAAAGCACTCTGCAGAGAGTGCGAGGCCATGCGCATGCAGGTGTGCACTGGCAGAGGTACGCGCGAGCACGCACGGTCATGCGCACACGCTATGCGAGGGTGCAGGCCGAGCATGCACGGTGTCATGGCCATACACACACTAACGTGGCCGGGTGCGAACATGCGGAGGCCTGCAGTGTGCGTGGTCCTGCACGAGAAGTCCAGGGTGTGCGCGGAGGTGGAGAGCGATGGAGCAGGTGCACCCCAGCGTTGTAGAGCTGGTGCAGGTCGTAGATAGCAAGCGCAGGCTGTTGGAGCCCCGCGTGGATGCATAGGAGGGGGGGCACAGCAGGCGAGGCACGTTGAACAATGTGCAGTCGAGTCTCGTTGTCATGGCAACAAGACTNGACGATGGCCTTGTGGGCCATTTACAGGGATGGGCAGGATCTTGAGGCCATGCGCGTGGGCATTGTGAGTGCTCGCACTGGCTGGGGCCATGTGCAAGCCGGTGAGCTCCCACGCGTTGTCGCAGCTGTATGTGCAGGACGGGGCCCATTGATACCGCATGTGGGTGAGGTGTGTCGGTGGCGTGGGCATGGGTTATCAAAGCCGCAGGGAGTAGGGATATGCACGGACGGTGTGCAAGAGGGGAGGCGGGGTGTCGAAGGGGACGGAGTGTGGATGTGTCGAAAAGCAAGAACGAGAGTCTCACTCATTATTGAGCGAGACTCTCGAGATCAGTAGAGACAATGAAAATAAGAGCCTTGTAGGCTCACCTTCACCCTCTCTGGCTGCTAACAGACCCTCCAGCTTCAGATAGTGATCAATATGGATGTTGAAAGGGGAGGAGGTGAGGAGACACGAAGGTGAGGATGGAGCAAGAGGCAAGTACCGAGTGAGAACAAACTAAGTCGATCGACGTGTGCTTCAGCCACATGCAAGTTTGAATGTTTTCGAACTTATTAAATCAAATAAAATCGAATAAAATCGGAAAAACTGCGTACAGCTAGCATTCATTGATATGATATGATGACATGCAATACATGTCTAGCAACGGTACTCTAAGCTACTGAGAAATGAAATGAAGTTAGTAGCATCTGGCACTTAGCCTCTGTCATGGCACCCGGCAATGCACAGCCCAGTGCTCGGCAGCTACATTTTGGGCCCTGCTCGCAACGTCTATATAAGGCCTGCACGATGTGCGTTCTCTCTCTCTCTTTAACCCCCACCATCTCCCACCTTCGTGGCTTCTTCTCATTCCTTATGCTTGCTGTCTAAACCTCTAAGGTAACATTTCTTGGCAGTCGAGTTATAGGTGGGCATACTTTGGATGGAAAAAGAAATAATTAATTCAAAAAGAAATAAATTAATTCAAGGCAGGGAGGGAGGGCTCAAGCTCAAGTCTGCAGACTGCAGCTTGAGCGCTTTGGGTGCTGCACTGTTGTCTGGTACGTAAACCTGATGGTTCGAACACGATACAGATCTGATCAATCATTAATGGCCAGATGGCCGATGATGGTAAGGTACAATCAAAATTGATCAAGAAACTCTCCGGTCCTCATCCTGTGCTACACTGCAGTCCGTCCTCGGGCCTCTTCAAGTCCAACTCATCACGCGAGTGCACTGTCCAGTTCTTGATCACATACCAACGGTATCGAGCTCACGTCGCATGAGCTCGTTCTCTGTTTGTCTTGCATCTGTGGAGGTGCTCACCTGTGGACTGGCGGCAAGCCAGCGCGAGAGGCTCGAGCCCATGCTTGCGGCGGCATGAGGATTGCTATTCACATTTCTGTCTGCTGCCTTCCCATTTTCCTGCAATGCAGCACTTCAGTTGTACGCATTCGAGAATGGAGTCAGCATTTTGGTATGGAACACACACCTTGAGAGTCAGGCAGCGGCCTCACTGTGCCGCAGGGCACGTCGGTTTGCAACACATTATGCAGGTACGTGTCCTGCGTTTCTTGACCGTGACCTGGCTGCTGCTTCTGGGCTGCAGGTCTTGATCACTTTGTTTTCTCTTCGAGTTTGCTGATGTGTTGACCGAGCTGCCAGCTGCATGCATGTAGGAGAACTGCACCACGGACTGGCATGTACACAAGTTGCCGAGGAGCACGTCTGTACGCCACTGCGAGACCTCCGTCAGTGCAGCACGACAGCATGTGGGATCGAGCTGCTTGTCAAGAGCCTCATTCGCACGGACTGGGATGCTTGGCACAGTCAGGGCTTGTGGGTTGAGTAGGCTCTGTAGACAGTTATAAGCCTCAATATTTTGCTCGATCAAATTCTCCTAGTTTTGGTTATCCAGCCACTTCTTGTAGCAGTTTTGTAGATGCTCAGGTAGCTGCAGATGGCTGAGCGGCAATGCAACATCAAAGCAGAGGGTGGTGGGAGCTCACCTTGTAGAAAATTGAGATCCCATCGCAGTGGCTTGACCATTGCTGTGCAATCGAGACCCAGTTCGGTGTCGACTTCTGAGCGAAGGGCCCATCCTGGCGGTGGATGAGCAATCAGTAAAGCGCCTTTTCTTCGGGGGTGTGAATGGGGAGGATGGCAAAGCACATGCCTTGTTGCCGTGCCAGGTTAGCGTGCTTGATTTTCATCTCACGTGCATGGTCCTCGAGGTATTCCAGCATTCCGAGCATTTTTTGAACCGTCTCTGATGTTGACTGGATGCCAAATTGTTCGGACGAGTCTTCGTAGTCATCAGTGTTGACCCAGCCTGCCAAGGGCTGTGTTTGGTTGTGCACAAAGGCATGCATGGTGAGATCGAGCAGGCAAGAGATACAGTTTCAGGTCCAAACATCAAATGACCCGTTGTAGCATGCCCCAGTCTGATTTAGGGTACCGACCTGTGAACAAGTCAATCAACAGTCAAGTCGGTCAATGTGGGTACAATAGCAAAGTAGATGGAAATGCTTACCACCAGGTTGTGATGCAGTGTGTAGTCTCGAAGGAGGCTCCAGGTGAACTTGGGGGAGACATTGTAAGAACCAAAGCACTTGGCAAGATTCTGATGGATCCTGCCTTCAACGTTGTTCATGCCACAGATGCAGCGGTACAGTGTGAGCCCATCCTTGTCTTTCCCGCATGGATAATAAAGTGCGACACCCGGCGGGTCCATGTAGTGGCCCATCCGACTGTGCTCCAGTATGTTCTCAGCCGATTTCAACATAGCCTTGGTGAACAGTGGCTGGCCTGTTATGGCATCTTTGAGAGGACCAAATGTCTGGAAGACACAGAGCAGTCATGGTACCAGCTCATCTGGTGGTGGCACAAAGCGCTTCACACGGTGCCAGACCCAATCTGGGTTGTATAACACCATCTTGTCCCATGTCGTCTTCTTCGCAGCAAGGACAGGAGCCAAAGCAGCCTTGTCATCCTCATCGAGGATCAGGATTGCATCACGAAGTGCATGCAGGAACGGGCGACGGAGTCCATGGTGAAGGGGAATCTTGAACTGGTCCATGAGATGCCAGATATTGCCAATGACATGAGACCACACAGGCGATGCTCCTGCAGCAGCAGACACGATGCTCGTCAGACCATGGACATTCTTCATTGCTTCCAGATCAGCCTCTGATCCCTCCACCTTCTGTTCATCCCCAGCTTTATATGCCATGTCCAAGCTGGCCTCTGTGATGGTGTGTGCGGTGGTGTTCAGTGCGGCAGCTGCAGGTAATTCAACTTCAGAAGTAGCTTCAGAAGTGTCGACACCCGTGGATAAGGTATCAACAACGGGCGGCTCAGAAGGTGATGTCGTACAAGGTAATGTGAGCCCGGGCCTCAATTTGTCTTTCTCCGAGTCCATGCTGGCAGCGGTGGCATTCCTCTCCTCGCTGTCTGGGCACGTTTGCAGATCCTTCACACAACACAGGACATGGCATGGCAGACCACCGGCAATGACATCGGAGAGTGCTGCCTCCACCCTCGAAGGCAGCAGTTCCTTCCATACGAGGTAGGCTGGAATGAGCACGGAGGTGAGGTTGATCAGGATGCATGTCTTCATCACATTCATGCCATTGAAAGTTGGCAGCCGATCAGGGGCAACAATGCCATAGGCGACAACGGCTGAGCAGTCTCGTGACAGGAGCTTGACTGTGGTTGCAACTGGTGTTTCAGCAGCGACAGGCTGCCCAGATGCGACACGTGCATGAGCGGACAATGCCTCGTACAGTGCCCATGAAGCGTAGGTGTCGAGTGCAGCATAGTCAATATGGGCTTTTGACAGAGAACGACTGTCCCATTCAGTACTGACATGGACCGAATCCTCCTTCGACATTGACCGCTGAAGGACTCGGGCACTCAGATCTGCAAGGCTCGTGTTTGCTTGTGTCGCCAGACCCTGCTTGTGCGCCATCGCCCTGAGCTCTCGGCCACCCACAAAGTGCTCTTCCTTGCTGTCATCTTTCCAACTGCAGTTGTGGAACAGGCACATCAGGTCAGCCTTGACATGCACGCCATACTTGACAACGCGGCTTGAATGGAGCACAACAAGGAGGGCATGCGGCAGCCTCAAGACACCATCATGGAGGAATTCACGAAGCTGCCGAACACAACAAGAGTGAGGATCTTCACACCAGAAGATGGAGAAAAGGGCTTACAGGGATCAGGTAGACACAGCGGTCGAACGTGATTGTGACCAGCACAACTCGGCCGTGAATGCCTGTCTGTCGATCCACAGACCATTCCATGTCCATCGCGATCACAAATTCCTTGGTTTTTGGCAATGCATGCACGGTATCCATGAAGGCCTCAAGCCATGAGTTTACAAGCCACAACGACCCAAGGATAAAGATGTCAAACTCGGGGGGTACAATGAGTGGCTTGAGTGATGAGGACGGTGCAGGCTCGATGCCGTGCAACAGCGCGGGGATGATCTGCTCAAGCTCTGCCTTGTCTGCCTTGGGGTTATCAGTGAACACAACCTCAGTGTCGTCGTGCCCATACAGCGCGAGCGAATGCGGGATCTCAGCCAACGTGGGCATAAACTGATCATGTGCTTTTGTCATAGTCAGCGTCATTGCACGACATTCACCAAATTCATTGACAACCGAGAGAAAGCTGCCGAAAATTGGCACACCGTCGACCTTTCCGAGATGCTTGATAACCTGATGTAAGAGAACTGTCAGGAGAGCAAACAAGGTGTTGAAGAGGCAGAGGTCTCACCTTGAAGCTCAGGTCAAGGCACATCACTCGACCCGTCAACATCGACATACACTTGTCCATCAAGGTGCTGTGCTGCCGCATGAAGTTCACATAAAATGCGCTGCAGTATGTTGATGATGGTGCACTTCCAGCGTACTTATTGACATCGTTCCATTCTCCGAAGGTCTCGTGCAAAGCAATGAGGCCAACCGATACAGCATCTGCACGAGAATAGACCATTTCCAGATACTGCTGAAGGAGCTGTTCCCAGCGGCGGATGTGGAATGTACGGATCATCTCCGAAAATGAGGCGGGACCAGTTCCACACTGGAAATTGCTGCGCAGAAGCATGGCAAGATTGTCGGTCAGCCCACTGCGGTAGCTGAGATGGAAAGTGAACTGGGCAGCAAGCACAGGTGGGATGACATTCAAGACAGCGGGGGACCAGCTTTGATAGGTCTTCTTGCAGTCACTGTGCTGGCAGTGGTAGCGCTGGCCAATGATGTAGACATGGTCTGTCACATCGTACACATGCTGTGGTCCTTTGGGGATGGTGTACGGTGAGAGGGTCAGAATTCCTGCTCGAACCATGCAGCGTCCTGCTGCCAGACACTCTGGGCATGGAATTTGCTGAAACAGGTGCGGGAACCACACAAAATAGCGTGGCCTCCAGAACATCATATGATCAAGCTGGCTTCGGGTGAGCAACACGAAGAACGGGTTCTTGCCCACTTTGTGGTAGAAACTGCTGGCCTCGTAGCATGCAGGCCAGCCTTGAGGGCTGTTCTCCATCTCTGTGTGCAGTGTCGCACAGATCTCTCGATATTCCTTGGGTAGCCACGTCGGGAGTCCAGAACGGGACCTCTTCGCTTTTATAGATGAGAGCGAAGTTCCATTTGGTTCATCTGCAGCAGCATCAGACAGACCGCCTGCAGCAGTCATGCCATCATCCTCGTCCTCATCATCTGGGACAGTGCAGAACTTGCCGCCGTCATCTCGACCGTACTCGACTTCCTTGTCAACTTCTTCCTCGCTCTCACTTTCAAACACACTGCCACTTTTGTCGCCATCACCACCACTCAGCTCTGGCCCATGTAGCAGTGGGACGGCTTCTGCTGCCATCTCGTCGCCCTGGATGTCCCTCGGGAGCATCTCAGGCTCATTGTCTTCAGCTGAAAGCACGAGAATGTCAGCAGAGCAGGACAATCAGAGACAGCATGAAGTTGATACTCACATGTCGT
This sequence comes from Hericium alpestre, assembly GCA_004681135.1. Lineage (NCBI taxonomy): Eukaryota > Fungi > Basidiomycota > Agaricomycetes > Russulales > Hericiaceae > Hericium > Hericium alpestre. The sequence goes on along the minus strand of SFCI01000991.1, from coordinate 907 downwards.
GCCTGTTCACGTCGTCGCTTGCCCATTTTCGGCAGCAGCGACTGGCTTCTGGTGGCTCTCAGTGCATTCTACGATGCGTTCTGCGATGCGCAATGCTGCCTTGGGTGTTGCGACTCCAGTCATCGCAGACGCTGCAGCCGGTGCTGCGGTCTCGGTCGCATCGTGTTCAGTTGGGCCGCGCACGGTCTCGCGCCGCTCCTCGTCATGAGGCAGGGTTCCGGAGGCCAGCTGGGTGGAGGCACTAGCAGAGGTGCTGCTCGTCACCACAGGCGGGGATGCTCCCAGAGCATCGCTGCTCTCGACAGGAAAGGCTGTGAAATCAGAAAGGATGAGTGGGGGGAACGTCACGTGCAGGCAAAATGGACACTCACCTTCGCGGCTCATGCCTCTCGAGGCAGCGGCGGTGACCTCGTTGCTTCTGGTGCCAGAATTGTTGCGCGTGGCGGCCGTACTGCCACAATGGTGCATCGACACACTTCGACTGCTGCGGCTGCTTCTGGAAGAGCCCGCAAGCTGCAGCGGCCTCTGGACCATGGTTGCTGCAAGAAAGGAGGGCACGGAGTCAGTGCCATGGTAAACACAGTGAACTCCGCAAAAAGTGCAAAGCACGCAGGGCGGACCGTCGAGCTCACCCTCAATGGTCTTGCTGCGACCCTGGCTCGGAATGGTGCTGCCACTGGACATGTTGTTCGTCGAGTCTGTAATTAAGAATTGCGATAAATGTGTCATGTCATCGGACACGTCAAAAGGGCGATCGCATCAGCATCTGGCAAAACGGATCGTGCACGTCGCTGATCACTTACCGGCTGGGCTGCTGTCATGCTGCTCATTCGGTGGGTTCTTCCTCGGCCTCCCGATGGGCCTCCCATTCTTGCCGGTGTGAGGCTCATACTTGGAGCCCTTCGGA
>SFCI01000990.1:0-12681 GCA_004681135.1 Hericium alpestre | reverse complement strand
CTGTGCATCGTGTGAGGTTGGGATTTGTGAGGTGCGTGGATGTGCTTACGGTATCTGAGGTTGCGCATGGATTCGGGCGTCGGCGTGCCGGTCTCGCCGTATTCGTTGAGGATCTCTTCGCGGAGCTTGGTGCCGATTTCGGGGTGCATGCAGAGGAAGTAGAGGACGAAGGTTAGTGTAGTCGCTGTCTGCATCTCCGCTGAGCAATGTCATAAATATGGGCAAAGAAAGCTCTGACTGTGTCGCGCCCAGCTAGAAGCATATTCAAGACTTGGAAGCGAATGGACTCAGGATCTAAAGGTCGAGAGTTAACAGAGCTCGATGCCATGCAGTGAGAAGCGCACCATCAACATTGTCTGCGAGATGACTGAGGAAGGTGCGATCCTCGTCCTTTCTGCCGAGTCTTGCTGCTTCATCCTTCTCCTTGAGGGCTTGTTCTACCAACGGCTTCAACCAATTATGTACAATGGCATTGCTATCAGCATACGCCTCTCCGAACATCTCGAAGAGAGGCCACATCCGGCCGATGCGTGTCCGCCTCGCAATCTTGACCTGCGTGTCCTCAAACGCCCACGCGAACGTACCGAACTCATCATCGATTGCGCTACCCTTCGGGCCTAGCTTTGCCTTCCCCGCGACGGGTAACGCTTTCTGGAGGGTGTGGAGGCAGTTTCCGAAGAGGAACTCGGAGGCCGAGTCGAGCGTGAACCGGGCTAGGAGGTCCTGCGCGTCGAAGGCGCGTTGATCGCGTGCGTGGTTGATCATGATGTCGATGGTATCTGCTGCGTGGCGGTCAAATAGACCTAGGTCCGAAATGCGGTCCCTTGTGAACCATGGACGGGCGATCTGGCGATGCTAGATCGTGCAGGACTTCAGAATCCTGCGATCGTGGGGGAAAAGGGAAACGAACTGCTTGCCATTCTTCCTTATCTCTAAAGGCCGTCCGTCAGCCTGGCTCGACGCGAAGATGCAAAGCACGCACCTGTTGAATATCCCGTTGCCAAGGAAACTCTCCCTAGTGTTAGGATCAGCAATCGTTATAGGTGTTGAAAGGACAGAAAAAGGCCATCACATACAGGCGTTCCTGCCACCAGTATCCTTTGTGGAACCACTCGAAACCAGGCCCTGTGAGCATGAACTTGACGTTTCCCTCGTCAATAGTCCATATCTACTAGCGCGTCTTATCATTAGCGCGCGTTACAGAACTCAGGATTCTCCAACGTTACCTGATCGTCCCAGAGAATCCTGGTATTCAATGTCTTCGTACTGTACTCCTCGAATAGGTCGTTCATGTATTGCATGACATAGTCACGATTCATGGATTTGACGAGACCGACAGCAGTGTCAAGGTTTCCTGGCCACTTGCCGCGAACGACGGGCGGAAGGACTGCGCCCAGTCGAGCTTCGATGGAAGGCGTGTCAAATCAAACCCGCTTCTCGAGGCTAAACAACAACTCACCTGCATTCCGTTTTGCAGACCATGAAGAGGCCAACGATCGAACAAAGCCTGTTGCTGGTACAGAAAGCACGCAGAGAATGATTCGAATCGTTAAGCCCGGATTGTATGATCCATAACGAAATGCTGCTGCTGTGAGGAGAGCAGGAAGTCCTATCACACGGAAAATGTCAGATAGAAACCGCAGACGGTAGTGTCTGGGATGCATGGTGGGCGAAGAAACGCCAACTCCAGCACCCACTGAGCATTCAGAACAAAGACGTCCCTGCGGACGATATTGCGGCGCCTTGGACAATAATCACGGGATGATCCCCTTCCAGCTAGGAAACTTTGATGTGGATTTATGTAGATAAACTTACCTTCGGGGTTGAAGGCGAAGTATTGTTAATAACAGATATCCTCGAAGGAACGGCTGTCTTTACGCCGATGGTTGATCAACAAGAGAGATTTTTTGAACGTCCTCATCGACGTCGAATAAAATGAACGTTGAATGACAACGTCGGGCGCTAATTACAGGCTTTACGTACGCGGGCTATCCAAGATTCCGTGTGAGCGCGCGGCCGCCGCCTCACCGCCTACAATCTACTGTAAGAGGGTATCATATCATACACACGTCTGAACCGCTAGATACAGATAAGTACAAAGAACTACCAGGAACTACCATTCTTCCTGCCAATGTCTAAATCAAACCGCGCACCTCTCCCGAGGATTAGCTTCTCCGCCATCGTTACATCTAAACCTCCGCAACCTTCGCCTCATTTCCCCATACTCCTGTATATCTTTTCGCGGATTGACGGGAGAATTACTCTCCGGGTCGATCGTTTCGACGCTTTGCTGGTTCAGGGTCAACGGCAGGGAAACTGTCTCCCTTCGGTCCGAGGTCTCCCACTCGAAGCCCGATGGTTGCCAGTGCGCCGTAGTACTAGCAGGGGACTTGATCTCTCTCTCCACGGCGGTCATTGGGCTTTCCAACGCAGAAAGAAGTGCGGGGTCTGTCACTCGTCTTTGACTTAAGCTGCCAAAGGAAGTGGTATTGACATGCGAAAGAGTTGGCTACAGACGCACTGAGGGTCAGCGACATCCGGTCTTCCGACGTCCTACCGAGCGAGTCGGCACTCACCTTTGTGTCGCTTGAATCAGGGAAGGATACTTCCGAGCGGAGCATGATGTCCCCTGTATCTCTTGTCTCGTCCTGTGGGGCAATGATAATTGTGCCCGTGTTGATCATTTGTCCTTCCAGATTCTCTCTTAACTTCCTTCGCCCATTTAACCTTGTGGACATATCAGCCATGTGCGAGAAACAGCCCACAACCGCAATAATAAGAGCGTACATAGCAAGCATAGAGTTGGTGTACACTGTAGAAGCTTATCAGTATCTGAGCACAAATCATCATTTACATACGTACGTTTGCCCAAGGTGAGGTGGAACACGATGAAGACCAGGTTGTTTGGCATTGTTACCCACTGGCCCTTCGTTAGTATCGAGCAGTAGACAACCCAAAGTCCGACTCACCGTTATCAGCTGAAGCAGCTCAACCACGCTGAACGGGAGGTCAAGATGACATACAACTAGAACTGAAGGGCTCATACCCAGTGATTATGGCCGTATTCACGGACCAGACAATCAGCAAGTTGATCAGTGAGTTCGTCCTTCACGGGTAAACAATAAAGATTCAATAGGCGTGGGCATGCGTCTTCGAGGACACCCACCGTTGTAGACCAGTGCGACTCTTGTTCAAATAGTACACGAGTGGCCCGGAAATCATCATATCTGCGACGACGGCGCATGCGAGCTGGATGCTGAGAGGAATCTGTCCGTATCGTCGGGATCGAGTTAGGAAGATCATGACCGAAGCGTGCTCACCTCGAAGTCTGGCAGCCTATCGAAACGCTTGATGAAGAAGCTGAATTCGAGAAATACTCGTCAAGGTAACGATTGAGGCAGGCAAACGAACTAGATCTACCATAGGATAGACATGGCTGGCACATTGAAAATCAGCTTCGCGCCAATGAGATATTTGCCCAGTCCACTGACCGATGCCCAGTCCTGGGATGTCGTTTGTACCATTAGCTTTTTGTCATCGTCGGTGATGAGGAACTGACCTAGCTGTGCGAATGAGAACATCATCTTCCCGTCGAGTCAGTATCGAGGACGGAGTAACAACTTTTGACGAGACCTACAATAATGACAGCGAGGATCTTGTTCTTGCCGCTCACTGGGGCGAATTAGTCAGTTTCGGATGCGAGTCAAAGAGAAAAGCTGCTCTTACAGTGCCAGACCCGAACAGAGAAGAAACTTTAACGCCAAAGAGCGTAAGAGAAGCCTGGAAAAATAATTGGCGGAGACGCACGATCGCACAAGGAAAGTAATAATGACCTGCACTATAGTGAGTCTTTACATCGCGGCCAGCATGCACCTCGTACGTACCGAGATGCCGATCTCAATCTGCCCATGTGAAGCCGACCGGGGTTAGACAGAGACGTCGCGAGAAGCTCACGAAAGCCTACATTGAGACTCCTAAAATGGTATGAGAAATGTAATATTAAATAGGCAGTCGGACGGGAACGTACCAGACTGTGTATTGAAGGACATCTGTTTCTCCATAGTGCAAGATGAGAAAATAATAAAGCACATGGCAGATGAGTACAAGCTGGAACGTGTCAAGGATCCTGCACACAGGAGAATCATAAATACGCCAGGCACAATCCCGCGCACGCGACCAGCGTACCATAATGAAATGACCTAGACATTATTCATGACTTCAAGAAAAGCCAACATGAGACGCCAGTGCTCACGAGAGATCGCAGACGCCATCGATCATCATACCCAAGATGGAAGAATCGATACGTTTGCAGGGTCATTGTACCGTATAATCTACGCACGAAGGAGGATTAGAAGCTACTCAGAAAATTAATGAAAGGTCACGCACACCGCATCGAAAACCATCCCAACGAAGAGGGCGCCCATGGTACTCCCGAGCGCCATAGCGAAAGGCTGCAGAAGTGAAGTGGAGAGAGCAAAGACGAAAGGAAGGGAAGACGCTGTGCCAGCCACGCTGTTATCACGGCCGGGACCACCGGGTCCGTATGGGAGCACTAATGACGGATGCTTAACTTCACTAGTCTCCGGGGCAAGGAACCCTGCTCCCGAACTCGTCGCACATGTGCTCATGTACCTCCCACCTTCCAGAACGTCAGTTGGAAGTCCGGGATGAGTGGCTTGCAGCGCCCGCCGGAGCTTGGGAATAGTCTATAATTGCCATCTGCAGGCGTCCGAGGACACTCCATCGTTGCGTGCGCACGACCTTGAGCCACGGATTCGAGTGGCGGACTGGGGAGCTGTCAGCCTTTCTCAACGGTCCCGCGGGTAGAGCGCGGCCGGAGTGCGTATAAGGAAGAGAAGCAGCTTGGTATTAGCTCCGCATTTCCATGAGGAAAGCGACACCTCATGGAGGCGCTTGCGAAGACTGCAAAGAGCTAATCGGGCACTGACGATACACTATCGGCGAGAGAATTCATAGCTTCTATGGGTTTAGTCAGAGTCGAACATAATTGCGTGTATCCCGTCAATACTGGAATGCTAAACTCACAAGAACTTCTGCTCCGTCAGTGCAGATCAAACTAAAGATTCGACAGTATGTACACCTCCCTGGACTGCCAGACTTCCATCGTCCTCTGCCTTCGCAGGCTTGCCATCGAGGCTGACATTATCACCCATCGGCAATCGGACAACGCCTTTCGTTTCTTTCGGAACGTCCAACGCCAATGTGAAACTCCCGTGTGACGTGTTCCATTGGACACCAAACCATCCCAGGGCGGTTTCAAACCCGCCTTCGGCCGCACTCAACCCCGAAATATGAGGGGCGATAGACCAAGTGCGACCCTGTGGGGACGTGACGGTGAGACCCAAAACGTAGAAGGTCAACGCCGAGGTCGGACCCGAGCTCCAGCCATGGGAGTGACTTGTGTACGACGGGTCATAATTGTAGCCTTGGTAAGAACGGTACCTTTTTCGAATGCATCAGAGCGTATGGCCACTAGCAACCGCACAAAAGAAGAACCTACAGGAGAGACCCATTCGCTGTGAACCCTTCGAGAAGCGTAGACTGGACGCTGAGATTGGTGTAGAGCATGTACCCCCATTGACGGCGGATCAGTTCCAGGGCTGCGTTGTCATTATCAGCTTCGAAATGGGCAGCGATCTATTACAGGACATCGGAAGTCTGTCAGCGAAACGCCGTGACGAGCGCCTTCTCCCGCACGAAGGACGTACCTCGAGGCTACCAATGAACGGGGAGATATTGTCCGGCAGCTCAGGCGCGACCGCCCCAATGTCATTCCAATTCGCCGTGAGACCTTTGCTGACAGACGAGGCCTGGCTCCGCAAAGTGGTCAGGTTATATAGGATGGCCATTGAGTTTGCATCCTGCGGACACAGAGTGGTCGACGTGTTGTCGCGGTACATTCCCAGCTCAGGCACCCAGAACGTCGAGTTGTATGTCATTTTAAGAGCGGACGCGTTCCGTGCCCAGCCCGTCGAGACGTCCGTTTCATTTAGATATCCCGCTAGTTCCGCGCTGTTCGTGAGGACCTGGTATGCTCGATCAGAATGGGAAGCATCATGGTGCGGGACATTGCTGACCTTGTAGTACAATGCATTCCCTTCCGCGTTATGCCCGCCGCCGCCGAGCCTTGCCCAGTCTCTCAGGCCCGTGATGTTCATCAGACCTGAACTGTCGACTTCGTTTTCCAGGAAAGAAACTGCCTTCGTATAGTTTGCCCAAACGCCCTGGAGCCAATCAGTATCTCCAGAGTAGAGATAGTAGTTATAAGCGCCGATGAGCGTCCACATGTGATAGGTATCCGAGCCCTGCTGGCTCAAAGGCGGCCCAGACTCTGGAAGAGCACCGGTCGTGGGGTTTTGAGCAGTAAACAGGGTCGAAAGTGCGTTTCTCGTGGGTAGGAGATCATTTGTAGAAACGAATTGGGTTGGCACCGCGACACCCATATCGCCTAATTGGAAGGTGAATTATTGCCCTCGTTGCGCGGTAGTTACGTACCTGGCCAGACCGCACTGGAGCTAGAGGGTCAGTAACGTTGAGAAGCTGACGGGCGGTGGTAGAACTGACCGATCTCGCTTAGCACCATCCACAATTATAGGACCTGCGACTCCCAGTGTCGCGTTGTTCGCCCAGCCTTCCGCCCGATCAGGTTTCATAACCGCAATGACCATCCACACTTACCTGGAGAGCTTACAAAAGGTACTTGTCTACCAGTATTGACTGGTACTGTGTTCGTTTGAATCGTGTATGCCCCCGCATACCATATCTTAGTCAGGAAGTCCTTGTCGTGGAAGACGGGATTAGAGGCATAGAAGTAACCGGAATAGTCCCGAAGATTGTCGACATGGGGCATGAAAGATATCGAGCATGAAACATTAGATATTGAGATGCTGTCATTGGAGTTCAGGACGATGGTTAGGAATCGAAAACCGCCTCGCAATGATGGAGCAGGCTGGATCCAGTAGCCGTTCGAAAGCGGAGCGGGAACGTGCAAGACCCCGTCATATGACATGTTTGCTGAAGGATAGGAGGAGTCATCCGACGTGGTGGGACTGATGAACGACGGCGACTCCGTGAATGAAAGAGATATTGTCGAGGAGTCCGATACGTTATCAAAGTTCAACGATATAAGGCCGCCGATCTGCGTGCCATCGTGAGGCTTGAGAAATCGTAATCGTAAAACATCGTGAACACGAACCTCCACGCCATAGTCAATAGTGAACCAGGAACCTGAACCCGATATAATTACGGATCCGCTCTTGCTAACCAGATTGTCTGCCCCTTCCACCAACCCGTTAGAATCGTGAATAGAAGAAGGGTAGACGGTCTTGGATGACGGAGCGAAATTGAACGCTGACCACGGTCCGTCTGGAGACGACGCGAGGACAAGGAGCGAGCGAACAAGGAGAGGAATCATGGCCTTGAACATGATGCTTGGGTTCAGCTCTTACCGCACAGAAAGTACATACATGTATATGTATGAGGTTGCATGGGACTCAGACATTCGACGACGTTGGCATCACGAGGCCGTTGCAGGCGGACCGCCTGTCGGCACGACCATGTCGGCTGGACTGACAGCACTGCCTAAGAACCGCTGAGCGAAGTATCCCACCACAAAGCATCATCATGGGGTGATACATCTANTTTTGCAGTGAGCACATATCCAAAACCAAAGCACTTGGTCGAAGGTGACAGATTAGAGCATGGTATCCTGGACCTGAAATTTAAGAATNCAAAAATAGCTGACACGGAGACTGCATTACCTTATTTCGTTCACAGTTCGTGGAAAGAGGCTACCGATGCAGNATAACNGCCAAACAGTCCTTGGATGCTACTGAAAGGTTTCNTTGGAGAAGAGTGAAGGTTGCTGGCAGCCGCGGCGCCAACGACAGTAGCGTCGGGCATGCGAGGAGNCTCGGATCACAACAGAAACAAACACTGCCGCTTGGCTGCCGAGTGGCTGCCGCCGCTGCCAGCGGCTGCCATCGCTGTAGCGACAATCAACTTGGTCCCAAAAGTGTTTCAACCAATGCTTAAATTTGGCTAGCCTTTCTCTGGTGTTTCTAGCAGTGAATTTGCATCATGAAATATACACCCGGCCAGTGGACAGTACTGAAGCGGCGATGCTGGTCCCAATCCTCGTTNGAGCTTTCCCTGCACAGCGCCAAGGTGAGTACATCACCGTACGTTTTTTTTGCNTATTTTTTTTTGCATTTTCAGTACAATGGAAGCAAGGAGGAAGGATGGGCAGAAGTAGCACCGGATGGGCGTACGAGCGTGCCATGTGTATCGACTTCAGACGCACAAGGCTAGTCCATTGATAGAGGCATGAACGTGAGTAGCGAGTTTTGCTTTAATCAAAGGGTCCATCTGAGTACAAGCACAGATTAAGTCTGGTCCGTGTCGGACGACGGCGTCCGCATTCCCCGATAGCCCTGCTCCCGGTGTGTTTCTCGTTGAAGAGCTCACATATTCAGCGGCATATAAGCAGGTACGCATTCGCTCGCAGAACTCCGTTATTGGTGTCAAGTGGCTCGAGTGCACGCCTGTCGTTGGACTCGCGGCAGCCTCGTTCATTCTCTTTCGTACTCGGGACGCTCTTGAAACGCTTCGAGTTTATGTTCGGACATTCCTCAAAGCACATACTCTTCCAGGTATGCCTGTGTCACATCGAAAACACGTGGCTTCAGCTTCATTCATGTGAGACAAGATCTTCGATACAGGAAATAATGTCGAAGAATCAGATACGCTCATTGTGAAGCCTAACAAGTCGAACACCTCCCCGATCTGGGCTATGTCAATTATTTGTAGTATGTATTGTTACTTCACCACTCGATTCGTCGCATTGACGCTCAAGTATCTGGTCTCTGGTGATACCGACGATCTCTACAATGCCTTTTCTTCACAGAAGCATCCGCATACTACCGCGCGCGTTAGTCGCCCATTGAACTTTATACCGATAATGACATTCGGCGAACTTCTCAAGTGCTGCGCACATCGTGTATCGGACGCTGCCGAGGGACTTGGTTCTTACAAATTGCCGCCAGGGTGACAACGTGTTTATACCCTACGCCCTCGCAAGTCTCTGCCACTACGCTCCCGCCCTCATCTCTTTTCGTCCATGGCGCACCCGCTTTACTGGCCAGGACGACATTGGTTTTACCCAATCGGCAACACACCAGCGGTTTGCGTCACCCGAGATATAGCACCGGAAGAAAATGCGAACATACTCTTACTGGGGTGTGGCGACGCACGAAACGTCTTGTATACCATCTTCTGTGAACCTCCCCGTGGTATGTTCTCCAACGTCTATATCGTGTAGCTCTCATCTCATCTCGAGACATAGCGTCGCGCATATTGGACTTCACGTGCTGCGACAATGATCCGGCTATATTAGGTGCGTGCGCCGCTCTCCTGCCCTTGCATCGAGACTTAATAAACGAGGACAGCTCGCAACGTTTTATTATTCAGCCTAGTTGCTGATGGGAGGCCCATGACTCATGCGTGGAATATTGTTTTCCATATGTACTTGGACAGCGAGTCGCATTTGACTCTTCTAGAGCAGTGCAAGAAGCTTATCGAATTTTCGGAGACCCACGAGCGCTGGAGTAAATCATCTTATGGCGCTTTCCTCCGCATGTCGTCCGATTACACCCTTAGCGAACTCCGGAGACATTGGGGCCTCTATTGCGCAATGAAGGACTTACCCTTGGACAGACTAGAGCAAATACGAAGCACGTTCATGGAGCAGTCAAAGCCTTCAACCAACCTCAGATTAGTGTTGAGTTCAGGCCGCGCTGCTGGTCCTCTTATGCTTCGTGAGGTCGTAACATTTTCAGAACATTTCATACAGTATTGGAAGACAGGGATCACGTCCTCTTCCTCCGCAGATATAGACGCGGCAACGCTGCTGAATCCCACATTCGTCTATTCACTCGCTGGAGAAGGATGCAATGTCCACTATTCATCTGACCCTCTGGTATCCTTCCACCTCGCCTCCGTTATTGGAAATGCGAACAGCCCAATTACTATTTTTCAATTGGTCAAGGCTGCAAAAGCCGAGTTTTCGGACTGGTGTTCCACGTATCGCACATCCGTCGCAGCGGCATCAACCAACCCGCCAATCGTCCGCTTCTTCGCGGCCGAGGCTACCGCTGCAAGTCGTTCCTTGCACGCCATGGCCGTTACAGGGACGCTCAAGCTCAATATCGCTGTCGATCAGTGGAAGACGCAGCTCATGGAGCTCAGCAGGGATGAATATATCGCGCGGCAGGCACCGTCCATTTTCAACATCGTCGACACATCCAATTTGGATGATCATATTGGTCCTCTCAACGTCTTGACAGCGTCAATACCCCTCTTACTGTCCCATCCATCCTGCGTACTCTACACGGAATCACTCGTCACCATTGAGGAAGACGCGACAAAGGAGTTCGTAAAGCACCTCCATGCAAACATCCCGTCCTTAGCACTGGTTATTGGCTTGTGTCCTGTCTCTTATCTTTGCGGGTTCACATCTAGGTCAAACACGCATGAGCTACTCGTACGCAGAGTCGTAAAGGAAGATCATGTTAGCCAATTCCACGAAGTAACTACTTGGAAAGTTCCCGAGTCCGGGGATACCCTCGTCGCCGAGCATCTAAGCCGCAACGGCTCCTGGTGCATTGCCTTCGACTCACGGCAACTTGCAACATTTCTCTACGAGCTATACCATTCTCTTTTCGAACAGGACGACACCATGACCTACCTTACACGCAATGAGAGCAACATCCAGAAAGCTCTTGAAGCGTCCAATCTTGTTCACTATGTGCGCGAAAGCTTTGTCTTATTCCTGAAGCTTGTTCGAGATCGGCGTCATATCTCGGATCAACAGTGGACTGAAATTATGTATTACTTTTTCGACTTCCTCTATGCCGACAATTCCATACCAATGCATCAGCAGCACTATCATGACTTTTACGCTCAGCTCCATCGACATGGCCTATACACCGTCAAGGACTATCTTTCCCCTCTATCAAAGACTGGTAGAGTTGTTAACTGGTCCAATGTGCCCCCCATTGTGCGGATCATCCTGACGGTTCCGCGAGAGGAGCTTCATGTCCTGGAGCATGGTCCGATGAACGAGATCGGCACGCCACCTCTTCAAGTTGTTGTCTGCGGAAAACACAGTCGCCATATCTTCTCATCTGTTCACGCCGCTTGGGGAAGATCTATCTCTATGGGCACGAATGCTCATCCTTGGGCGATGTTTGAAGAGGACCCAGAAGGACGCAGTGGTCGGTCGCCATTGGTTGTGTCGTTTGTGATGTCAACTGGTCTCCTGACAGGGATTTACGAACCTCCGGAGACTCTCACCATCGAGCTTTCACTTCGCAGTACTGTCGGGACTCTGATGCATTTTGTCACGCATTTCGGTCCGACGCTTACGATCTATAGCGCCCAACTCATGGATGCGTCTAAAGTCATAGTTCTTCCCGAAGACCCTCTTCCCAGCAAGAAAATCCTTTCGACACCTCCATCGTCGCCACTTGATATCTCTTTTCAGATTGGACCTGCTAGCTCCGTGACCATTAACTTCGACGAACAGTGCGAGCTAGTTGCGTCTATGACGTCTCGCATTTCCGTACACAACAAGGACGCTCAGCGTCTTTTTCAGTCCGTCAGGGTCAGGGCCACACCTGAGATCTCGCAAATCTCATCCTGCATGATGCGGATCAAACTTGGGCGTCACCAACAAGATGTATGTTTCCCATTTCCCGTCATAGGGAGCCAGAATCATGTGAAACTTGCAAGAGCGTCTCTATACATTGAGGTGCGCATCTTAGCTGTCGAACAAATACGGAGAAATGAACTTAAATATGTAATGTATTATTTACAGGTTGAAGTGCCTCCCGCAGGTCCACTGAAGCCCGACGGAATGAAGCTGAACCTATTCCCAGTCACGCGCTATAATGGAATCTTGAGCCCATGGAATATCCATCGCATCAATCTATGTCGACTTCCTGTTCTCGATGTCGAGGCTGCGGAGCTTGCGAAGTGGCTGAATCCTCATGTCGGGTCCATGATGTCCACTCGCGACAGCCGTTTGCGCAAAAAGCACGAGGGCGGGGCTCTCACCCTTATCAAAGATTCGCTTCACACCATCATGGTCCGATCAGCGGGAATCCAAAAGGGGCCCCCAAGGCGACTGTTCTCCTTGTATGATGTCGCCACACATAAATGCGACACTGTCTTCTTCATCAGCGACTTGCGATACGACCTGTCCTCCCACACTGTGGTCTGTGATGGATATGTTCTATCCACAAAACCTGAAATTATGGAATCAATGGCTCCAGCATTTGACAGACTTGTTGCTGAAGGAAACCCCGTATGCGTCTCGGCATATGAAGGAGAGCTGCGTGCATGGAAGCAACTGCTCCCCGCATTAGTCGAGCGCTGCCGCTCATGGAAGCACACCGAAAATTGCGAGTACGCATCGCAAGGCCAGATCCCACTATCGGTCGAGCTGGAGGAGGTTCCTCTGTGCAGCTGTGGCCGCGGCAAAGACACCGAGGGGATGTTCAAGGACGCACTGTGGAGGCCTCTCGCGCCTTACGTCACACGGATCGCCCTGTCGCCGCTTTTTGCGGTGTCCTACTTAGACAGCATTGTCCCGCGATCCTG
>SFCI01000099.1:0-37505 GCA_004681135.1 Hericium alpestre | reverse complement strand
CAAGACGAAAGATGCGCCGCGGACTCCGCCGCGGCCGCTCGACCCACCCTCGGACAGGCCGTACCTGTTCGACCGGCTGCGGAAGCTCGACGTCAGCCTCCTTGCAGACACGCTGCACTGGGACAGTACGCTGCGGATTACATTGCTGATTGACATGCGGCCCTGATTGTGAGTTGCAGCGCTGTCGCATCATAAGTTCAACATCACGGCGGCGACGCCCGCGAATGTCGTAGAGCGACTGCAGGGCGACAGCGAGTTGTATTACCACCTGTGGGTCGCGGTGCGCAAGACGATCCCAGAGGACTAGTGAGCGTGTTTGTGGCGGGTGTGGGATCTTAATCTGATGGCTCTGCAGCAGCACGAAGTACGGGCAGGCCACCGTCGTGAGCTACTTCAAGCCGCGGGTGTTCCAGCAGTTCGTGAGTGCCAGATTCAGATTCGATCGCGCGATGGGGGACTCAGGCTCGTGTCGCGCACAGCAAGCCGAGCTCGGAAACGCGCTGACGGACTTTGTCGCGGGCCCGCACATCACATTTGTGGATCCCCGCGAGCACTGGAACGTCGAGAGCATGCGCCAGCACGCGAACGGCCTCGTCTCGCGCTTAGAGAAGCTGGGGCGCCACAAGCGGAACATCATCGTCAGCGTGCGTTGCTTACCAGTGTCCGGCATGTGCCTTTGCCTGCGCTGACAGCCCGCGCGCCGTCTAGATACCGGCGACCAACCAGGGCCTCGAGGCGCGCGCCTGCTGCAGCGCGAGGACGGCGTCAAGGTGAACATGGCACTTGTTTCGCATGTGGTGCAGGCCGCGTACTGTGCCGACGCCGGCGCGTTCTCCATAACAGTTCCCGTCAGAGAGGTGGGTGCCCCACCCTCGCAAGAGGATGCGGATGCAGAGACTGACCGCGTCAGCAGATGATCGACTGGCACAGGGTTCGGACCGGGATCGTCTACCCGAACCTGCACCGGCATCCTGCCTTTGTGGACATCCAGACGATCGCAGCGTACTACCGCATCCACGATATCCATATAGCAGTTATTGGCGGGTCGCTGGATCACGTATGTGGAGCTGCCTGCAGCCGGGGACTTTCAGGTTGACCGTTTTGATCCAGGAAGACGAGGCGTGCCCGCTGGCCGCGCTCGACGCGATCGCGTTCAACCAGCAGCAGGCGCGGAACGCCGAATGGTACAACACCTACCCACACATGAACGCAAAGCTGCCAGACACGGCCGTCCGCCGTGCGCGGACCGTGCAGCGCCCGCAGAAATTCAGCAGCCCGCAGCGCTCGTACAACATCGCCAAGGTCGTCTCGTCCGAGACGTACAGCATGATCGGCGCCATTCTGTATGGCGGCCTTGGGCGGGCGAAGGCGGAGATGGACGTCATCGACGAGATCGTGGAGAGGGCGATCGTGCAGCATCTCGAGACGCAGGCCTGTCTGGTGGAGCGGGCGGCGTCGGGCAGAAGCAGCAACATTGCGAAGGGCAAGCGGAAGAAGGAGGGCACCGACACGCCCACGCCCCCAAGACTGAAGAAGACGCAGCGCGTTGCCGAGGACGAAAGGGGACAGGACAGGTGGTTCAATTCGCTCATGCATGAGCTCGTCGTGACCAAGGGCTACACCGATGACGAAGACGCTCGTCGTCCGCCGACACGGCAGGCATTGTCTCCACATCAAGAGCGGACTGACCCTGTTCAGAAGAAACGCGTCTCTTGGGCACCGTCGGTAAAAGCCTCCTCGAGCCCTGTGGGCTGTGCTCGCCCTGAGCGGAGAACGACGACCCCACATGTCGTTGATCCCATGGATGAGGTCTTCTAACTCGTTTTCAGACAGACTGGTGCGCAGGCGTGCCAGTGCGACCTTATGTAGCATCTTGAACTGAAGGACATTATGCGTTGTGGTAACATCCTTGTAGTCATGTAGCGGTTGTAATTCCTATGCACAAAAACATGAGAAAATCAGATATTGAGAATGTTCGATGCATACATGAGCATACATGAGACCGAGCCAAAGTTCCTGTCCTCACTTGATGAAATGGGCCATAATTAACGGATGCTGCGTCGTCGGAATTTGGGCAAAAGGGGTAACATCTGGCAACACCCGCGGCGAAAGGCCATGATGGCGCCTATGTGGCACCGTGGTGTATTTCTGAGAACCTACTCAATGGTCAGTAAGTTGGGCGAACACAGAGAACACGCTCAACGGCTCCCCAGGCCGCTTCTATCTTCTGTCCTTCGAGTCGCAGTAGAGGCGCACCAATCACGGCGTTCCCGCCACCATGAGAACTGTTCTGATTGAGCAGCGACAGATAGAACATTCAAAGAAGGTTCAGGAGGAAGGGTCTGCGTAGCGTTGACGGGTGCAAGATTAGATCTTTTATCGCCGAGGCGCAGTCCAGGCGCCCAGGACATGCGACCCTTGGCGCTACAAAACCCCTCGGACAAAGTGTCAGCTACTCTAGAGAGCTGACAACGGTGGCCAACGACTGCCGCAACTGCCACATGCTAACTTAATACAGTGAATCTGCGATCTTCGTTCAGATGTGATGGATCAGCCACGGGGAAGCTGACGAGCGACAAACTCACTTGGTACTCTGAGCAGCCTCTTCACCGTTCGTGAGAAGTCCGCGATCAGTGGTACAGTATTTTGGTGCGGAGAAGCACCATGATGCACATGGTTTAGCGGACGCGGGGCGCCCACCTACACTGGTAGCTGTGTCCTTGAGCGCTTGGTCGACGGCAGATATCCGGCAGGGGAACATCTCTCGAAGCACCGTGCCTCAAGAGGACTGTAAGGATGCTTGCTTGATTCCTCACATTCTCCCGCTGTGTCTCCTGAATAGTTATGCTGAATAAGAAACTGTCATATAAACTGCTGAACATACAATGTATGGTCTGACTGGAACGTGAAGCTTGAAGCTTGAAAGATCTGACGCTTCGCATGCGACTCACTGATGGCGGCATTTCAGAATGATCGATTCCTTCAGAAGCCGACTGACAGTCGTATCCATGCATTGTTCATATTGTAGTTTTGCGTCCAGAAGTAGATGGATGAAGATGTAGGAACCGCGACTCCGAAGTTCTGCGGTACAGCTCGTTGCTCCTGCTGGGACCGGGTATTGCCGGCGGGCTGGCGCCGTCGACTTGAACGCGGCCAATACGCGGCCCCGAGCCAGGGGAGTTCAAGCCAGTGCATCCAGCTCTCTGCAGCTCGAGTTAGTCGCTTGAAAACCGCCCGGAGCTCATCTTTGAATCCATGAAAGACAATGCACCACGGCGGACGGTAATGTAGTTCAAACGGCTGCTAGCTGTTTGGAAGCTACTCATTCGGATGTTCCGCCAGAGGTGAGTACTTGAGTCCCAGATCAACGGACCCGAATCACTCTAACATCTTGGATTCAAGGATAGGGAGCCCTATCGTGTCCGGGACTGTAACGCACGTTTTGTATTCAGAGCCAAGGCGGCTGCGCGACTGCGATCCGTGAAAGGTCACGTCAATCCCCGGTGATGCCGCATCGCCTGAGGAAGTGGGTACGCAACGCTGACATGCGCAGG
Organism: Hericium alpestre; assembly: GCA_004681135.1. Taxonomy (NCBI): domain Eukaryota; kingdom Fungi; phylum Basidiomycota; class Agaricomycetes; order Russulales; family Hericiaceae; genus Hericium; species Hericium alpestre. The sequence continues at coordinate 33,951 of SFCI01000099.1, read as the reverse complement.
GAATCGAAGGAAGGATATTTTTTAAATCCGATTAACTCGATCCTTCCTCCACAGATAAGTCACTGAGTGGGATCACATCGAACTGCAAATATAATTTCCGAAGTATTATTGTGACGATCGACATTCCTAATGATGTTGCTACGTATTTCTATTCACTCCGAGTCATTTGTTCTGGTTATATATTCAGCTATCGGCATCTGCTGCTGTGTCCGAGACACGACCACCCGCACCAGCATTTCTTGATATCGCACTCGTCATGCCGTGGCAGACAATTCTCGACTTATCTCTTGCTGCACTAGGCGTTTTTCTAGTAAACAGACTCATCTTTTCTCAGCGACACACCGCGCCGCTGCCTCCCGGCCCCAAGGGTTGGCCAATCATAGGAAATGTTTTCGACATGGGCACGGAGAAGCAATGGCTGACGTTCTCCCGCTGGGCTGATACCTGGGGTATGCCATGCTTTCTGTCCTCCTCGTGAGTTATCTAACATGGCTGTCAGGCGGGCTTATCTACTTAAACACCTTTGGCCAACCCATCGTCATCGTCAACTCTCTCCGGATCGCGACCGAGATCCTCGACAAGAAGGGTAACATCTACTCCGACCGACCGACCTTGCCGTTGGCCGGCGACATCGTGGGTTTTGCTCGCGGGATCACACTCATGCCCTACGGGGACCGATGGCGTGAAGGCCGCCGTATGATGCACAAGCTGATGGGGACTCGAGCGAGTATGGAGAAGTTCAATGAGGTTCAGGAGACGGAAACTCGTGGCTTTTTGCGTCGCGTGCTCGAGCGGCCAAATCCTGCAGAATTACAAGACCACATACGCGTGTAAGAGGCCTTTTTCGTCTATCCTATCCCCTGTCTTATTAGAACTTGTAGCACGGATGGGGCCATCATCTTGGCAATTTCTCACGGCTACATCATAAAAGAGAAAAACGACCACTTTGTCAAATTGGCAGAAGACTGTTTACACGACTTCTCGGAGGCGACGGTTCCAGGCGCTTTTTTGGTCGACACTTTCCCCATCTGTAAGACCAGTTCTTTGTTGCGGTATTTCTCCTCGATAATTATCCCACCTATGCAGTGCGCTTTGTACCAGATTGGTTTCCTGGGATAGCTTGGAAAATCAAGGCGAAGCAGTGGAGGACCACCCTCGATCGGATGGTCGACGAGCCGCATGAGTACGTCAAGCAGCAAATGGTGAGCAGCAAGTGACTCTGGCGAACTGCAGTTCAATAAATACTGGCACAGAGGGCGGGAACAGCCATTCCATCGTTCACATCTGCGTACCTGGAGCAGGAGAAGATGTCTCCTGAGAAGGAAGAAGTATTGAAATGGACGGCTGTATCGATCATGGGCGGTGAGCTCGCACCTATGTCGCTGCGCTCGAAATTCTGACTTGATTTATTCGATCCAAGGCGGCGCTGATACGGTGCGCTCGTTATAATTTACCTATCCGACGGTGTCGCTGATATCCTTATCCAGACCGTATCCTCGACCTACTCATTTTTTCTCGCCATGACGCTTCATCCAGAGATACAGCGCAAGGCGCAGGCCGAGCTAGATGCCGTAGTCGGCACTGACCGGCTTCCGACTATGAACGATCGGCCACATCTCCCTTACGTTGAGGCGATCTCGAAGGAAATCCTTCGGTGGAATCCAGTGGGACCTCTCAGTGCGGAATCTGGTCCTTGATTTGCCATTGGGTCTGATTTTATTTCATATTCAGATCTTCCCCACCGGTTGATGGAAGATGATATTCAAGATGGTTATTTAATCCCGAAGGGAACTATGGTCATCGCTAATATCTGGTATGCATCCCCATGTTGCCGTTCCGCATATTTAACCTAGCTTGGCACCAGGAAATTCCTGCATGATGAACAGACATATAAAAACCCGTCTAAATTTTACCCAGAGAGGTACATCGCAACTGCAGATACAAAAGCTGAGCCGGATCCTCGCCTTGCTTTTGGCCTTGGACGGAGGTAAGTTGTCATCCAATCAAGAATACATTCCTTACATTCCTTACTGAATGCTCGTGCAGGTAGGCACCCCTTCCTCTGACCGCTTACTAACAGCCGCTGATACCTACATCCTTAAGGTATGAACTTGGCCGAGTCTTCATTGTTCCTGGTGTGCGCCATGTCTTTGTCCGTTTTCAACATCTCGAAAGCCGTCGAAAACGGCGTCACCATCACGCCCGCGGTCGACTACACTGACGGCACGATCAGGTATGTAATTTACCCCCGCGCGCATCGGGAATGTGAGTGAACCGTGTGCTGCAGCCACCCCAAGCCGTTCAAGTGCTCTGTTAAGCCTCGCTCAGAGCATGCCGTCGCGATCATCAAGTCGATTGAATTCAATCAGGATTGATCATTTGGGCCTCTTCCATCGATCTTACCTTTTCCAATCCTCAGCACTTCGTCGCGTTCGAATGTCGAGTACTTCATCCGTACTCGCTTCCGAGATTGATCAGAGACATTTGAGAACAGCGTCAGATCTGTCGTATCCAACGTTCATCGTTCTTGTTGACCAAATCCATGGACTTGTCTCGGTATCTTCCTCTGCGTTTTGCGTGGCGTGCGACCAGAGATATGATAAAGACGAGAGCAGCATGATTCAGTGGATCTCCGCCGATCCTAACGGAACAGTATGTGGTTGCTTATGAGGGTACGCCACCATTAGCTGTCCGATAGAGTATCTCTGATGCGAGGATTCAGACCAGCAATTGAAACTGGTCTCGCATAGTATTGTTGGCGCACGATTCAGGACATTTAAGTTCGCCCCGAGAAGTTGACATCACATTCCCTGGCATTTTCCGACGTCAGTCATGAAGACAATTGAGTTGAATCCTATCGAAGCGAGGACGCTGTTACTTTTCTGGCTGACGGAGCTCTGCTTTTGTCTCCAGTCTGATGGCCGTCCACGATAGTGACAGTGATCTCGGTGAAATTGAGTGAGATCGTACCTGTTGTAACACGTCAAACGGTCAATCCTCCCGAGGTCCACCATTGACAGATTCTTACTGATGGCCGAGGGCAGCCCCATTTCGTCTGGACACGCCCATTCAACGCAAACTGAAGACTTTCGGCCTGTCACCGGGGCCAGGTCAGAAAGGATTGCCTCTGAGGCACCGGGGCATCGCATCGTCGAACGGGAAATTCTCATGGGTTGGACGTACCGCCCGAGGGAACCTCAAATAGTTTAGGGGGAACGGAGCAGGCGCTGTTCATGATACTTAACCTTCACCGCGGTGTCTTGGCAGTTGGACTGGCTAATGCGAGCATGCAGAAGCAAGCACAAACTCCTCCGATGGAGGCACGGGAACGTCACGTACTCAGCGATTGAGGCAATGCGCCAAGAGTATTGAGTCCACTTGCATCCCGTCCTTGTCTTCTGTCCTCCTATATCGATCCATAGGTTTACGCCCACCGAGCTGCTTGCAAGTTCATGGGCAAGAGTTGAATCTTTATTTACCATCTACAGTATGACACTAGCCCATGGTCAGCACCTCGCACCGAGGTTATCACACGATCTACGAGAAAAACTCAATCCTGGGACAGCTCAACAGATCTGATGAGCGCAATGGCCTGCTCCAAGCGCGGCGTGATAGAGCACTTGAACGGCTTCGGATGGCTAAAAGCAGAGGATTTAGGGTCCAATTCACTCCTGCGCGAGGGTACAGAGGGCATACCGGATCGTCGTATCGGTGTAATCGACCTTTGGCGTGATAACGATGCCGTTTTCAACCGCCTTTGAGATATTGAAGACAGACAAGGCGAACCAGATGAACATGGACGCCTCGGCCATTTGCATGCCTGCAGTATATCCGAGTGAGCGCGTGCTACAGGGAGAGCTGAGACAGCTTGGTACTTACCAGGACAGATTCTGTGAGCGGGCGAGTCGATGAGAGGTGACACGGGGATTAAATGGGGACAACGTACCTTCGACCCCAACCGAAAGCCATGCGCGGGTCAGGCTCCGGTGTGTGAGTTTTCGTGGCCATAAAGCGCTCTGGATGGAACTTGAATGGGTTTTTGTAGACCTTTTCATCGTGCAAGAATTTCCTGGGATGATTCCATCAGCGAACATACGCGATCACTGAAGACGAGGCATACCAGATGTTGGTTACCACAATAGAACCACTAGGAATCAGATATCTGTCCTGGATGTCATCTTCCATGAGCCGATGTGCAAGCCCTACATGCGTCAAATGTGAGACCAAAATAATGCCATCATCTAGTTGCTACATACCGGTCGGGCCGATGGGCTCCCAGCGCATGACTTCTTTCATGATAGCTTCGATGTAAGGAAGACTGAAGCGATCGTTCAAGGAAGGAAGACGATCCTTTCCAACAACGGCGTCGATTTCCGCTTGGCCCTTCTTCTGTATTTCGGGATGGAGCGTCATGAGCAAGAAAAATGAATATGTGGCCGACACGGTCTGGCAAGCAGAATTAGGTGATGTTCGTGATCTCATCCAGATGAGAGCGTACAGTGTCGGCCCCGCCTGTTTCAATCGATGAAGTTAGTAATCTATCGACCCAAGATTAGGCTTCTGAGAACTTACCACCCACGATCGATGCAGTCAGCCACTTCAAAAGCTTCTCTTTCTCGTTAGACATCTTTTCGTCTTCGAGATACATGGAAGTGAACGACGTGGTAGCAATCCCTGCCGCCTATGGTGTCCGACAAGTCAGTTCGACCGCCGACGACACCTACTAATGTACCCACCAGTTGCTGCTTGACGTACTCGTGGGGCAGATCCACCGCACGGTGCAGGGTTTCTCTGAACTTCGCAGCGTCTTGTTTCCAGGCAGTCCCAGGGAACCAATCGGGAACATATCGCACTGCCAGATTGTGAGCAGTCTGGCTGCCATACATGACGACGGGAGGGAACACACAGATAGGAAAAATGTCGACGAGGAAAGCACCTGGCACCGTTAAATCCGAGAAGTTAATCAACGTCTCATCTGCGAGGTCAATGAAGGGGTCGTCTTTCTCCTTGGTGCAATAGCCATGTGTTATTCCCAGTATGAGAGCGCCAGCAGTTCTATGACGTGAAAAGGTCAGAAATAAGAAGCCAGTCTGAAACTTTGAGCTACATACGAGCAAAGATGATTGTGCAGATGAGCGGAATCAGGCTGGTCGAGAACACATTTCAGGAAGCGACGTGTCTCCAATTCTTCGACCGGATGGAATTTCTCTAGATTCGTACGAGATCCCATGATACGGTGCATCATGCGGCGACTCTCGCGCCATCGCTCTCCGTAAGGTGAGAGGGCAAGAGTATCCTTGAAGCCAACGATCTCGCCGGCCATCTCCAGGAGAGGTCGGTCAGAGTAGAGGTTGCTCTTCTTCTCGAGCATGTCATTGGCAGCCTGAAGCGAGTTGATGATGATCATAGGCTGGCCAAGGATTTTCAAGTAGATGATCCCGCCTGCGCAAGCAGCATGAGATAAATGTCAAATGTATGCTAACGAATTGCACACCCCACTGATCCGCCCAGTGACAAAAAGTGAGGTGTTGCTTTTCATTGGGCATATCCAGAAGGTTTCCTATGATAGGCCAGCCCTTCGGACCAAGAGGACGAGCTCGGCGACGGTGCGATGAGATGAGCTGTTTGACGAAGAGAAGACCAAGGACCACAAACACGACATCAAATAGAGCCTTCCACGACATTTCGAAGTGAAGATGATTGGTGAAGGCCATTCGTACTCGATGTCGAAGGGTGTTCGATGAAGATGAATGAGCTCGACTCCATGTTTAAACAATACAGCATAGCTTCGACTGAGCTGGATGATGCCCGCCCTAATCCTCATAGGAACTTGGCGGAACAGATATACTGCTCTGTCAATCTTTCCAGACTGGCAAGACAGTTCCGCAGCCAGCTTAGAGACCGAGGACCACAAGATTGATAGAGTCGATCTGACTGTGCATGCGGGGTCGCATCAGGACTGACCAAGCCAAGACCAAGCGCAGTAGTAGTAACTGGGCGGAGACTGACGGTACGACACAGCTTACCTCCCACCGTCCAGAGATCTCCTCCAGCGTTGTTAGTCGAAACCGCAGTTCCGCCGTGCGCAACTCGGCAGAAGAGAGTGATTTCGCCGTGGCTGGAGCGCATCATCCATGGAGATTTGCAGCCAATTCCAGCCCGTATCACTTTCTCTCGTCAGCCAGAATGGACCATAGATACTGCTCCCAGCATGGGCTCGGAAGCAAACATCAAACTATGTTTCACGATCTGCCGCACTCTGGCGCAGGAGTGCTGCTCCTCCTAGGAGATAACATTCGAAAGATGAAATAGTCTAACCATAACGCACTTATGCCATCAGTTCCAGCTATCCTGTTTGAAGAAAGTACTGTCCACTGTACCTTCAAAAACGCGTATGTGAAGAGATACCATGGCCGACGACTGTCAAGACCAAGTTCAGGACAGGTGGATGACAGCGCCATGAGTTGCGCGTGGGAAGTCGCTTCCCACGCCAGGATCAGGATGTGAACCGCCATTCTGGCGCTAGTTTGAGTCCGGCCACGATCTGTCTTTCGAGTCTCATGGACTCTGAGAATCTCTTGTATCGATGAACTCTATCAACAACGCATACTCTCGTGTCTATTGATCCGCTGTCCTAATGTGTCCATAGATACTGGTGGTTTACTTGATGTTAATACTCGTATGCCGTCGCTGTGCGGCTGATCGATGGTAAGCCTCGAGGTCTTTCATCGCCACATGCACATGGATAAACAAGCTTGACTAACTGAGTTTTAGGCATGCACTGTTTGAGATACTTAGATGGCTTCTTTCCGAGGTAGACAGAAGCATATACATAGAAGCAAACAAGTTGGTCCACACGCAACTCCGTTATGTAGAAGACTGGTCTTCGACTGCTTGAACAGCGACTCAAGCCGATGGACACACTGACGTATGCTCTCGGCTTCATATAACTCAGATTTAAGCCGGTCACCGACGTCGGCACGCTGCAGAAGTCGCGCGATTGTATTACAGTAGCTGCGGTGACGCAAATGTGGAGCACAGGACTTCCTCGGCCTTAGATGAGAGTTCTCATCTTCGCTGGGAATCTATAAACAGTGGAGGATAGAAGCGACATGTGAGGCCGGCAGACGAGCTGACGTGTGCGTTCGGCTTCATTCATCATAGATTGACAAGGCGACAGTGGCTGGTCTCTTCACGAGGAAGTGGCAATTCCAGGTACTGTAAGGATTAAATGCTTACTGCAGTTAATCTAACGCGTCGCATAGTACAGAGTGGCTCTCTGAACACGCACACTCAAGGCGCAGTGAGTCGTCACCAACCTCATACATTCTCACGCACAGCCTATCTACGACTTCTTTCGTTCCGCTTGCATGACATGAACATGTGAAGCAACCCCATTTCCTTTTCCAGAAGTGCTCAGTCTCATAGATTCTGAGATGGAGCACTAGAAATCCCAGTTCGGGAAATATCTCTTCGTCTTCTGTATCCTGGACAACATCTTTACTTTGGAGTTACAAGCTGAAATATACAGTTATCGCTAGGTTTTTGGTGAGCATAGTTTGTCTGTATATCATGGATCAGACGTTCATTCTACCATGCAAAGTGCATGTTCCAACAGTGATGCGGTGATACAAAGCCTTCGCGGATGCACCGGATTCTGCCAGACTTCTTTCTACGTTCGGCTTGAAATGAAGTTATTTCTGCTACCTGCTGACACAGTGAAATTGTTCTCCGTTTCTCCATCCGGACCCCCTCTGTTTCTAGGGTGCCTCTGCGGAGACATTAGAAGTGACGACAACATCCCGTGTTCGGAACTCTCGTCTGCCGGCAAGTCCTTCCATACCGTATAAATACGGCCTCAGGGTGTGTTGTCGTTGCAAGCCGGTCACGCCATGGCTTCTCTTTCTCTCATCGCTGGTATCGCAGCTGTGGTCCTAGTCTTGCGCTACGTATTCATCAGGCTGTTTCGTCCTAGCACTGTGAAGGACCTACGCGGACCACCATCCCCATCATTTTGGATTGGTAAGTGCAGTCCACTCTTAGGTCGTACATATAGCGCTAACGACGTTCGCAGGCAATGAGCAGGACATCCGCTATCAAGACCAGGTCGGCGATGTTGAATTCAAGTGGATGCATGATTATGGCAATGCATGGCGCATCGCGGGTAATTTGGGGGTAAGTAGACGCGTTGCTTGTACCAACTTTGTGGATGACTGATGTGATGCTGTAGGAGGACGTCTTGATGATAACCGACCCGAAAGCCATCCAATATATTCTTCATACATCCGGGTATAAGTATCCGAAACCTGAAGAAAACCGTGGGTTCGTGAGATTAATCGTCGGACAGGGGATCATATGGGCTGAAGGTGCGAGTGGATTCATACGGAATGCGATTGTCTGAGTCACTGACACGGTCGAACCGCACAGGCGAGACGCACCGTCGGCAGCGGAAGATAATGAACCCTGCGTTCTCTCCCGCGCAATTAAGATCGTTCTTGCCATTATTCCAACACCATACTCAGAGGGTAAGTAATTGATTCTCCGCGTCATTCATTTGTTCCATTCACCAAATCTTTCGGCTTCTTTTCCAGCTCATCCAGAAGTGGAGGGAGGAGCTCGTCGGGAAAGGCGCTGTCTTCAGCGGCGCGACGATCAACATCGCACCTTGGCTATCGCGAGCAACATTGGACATCATAGCTGCAGGTAAGGGGTTCCTTTTCGTCATTATATGGAACTTGATCGAGCCTATGTCACAGCTGGATTCAACTATGACGTCGGTGCACTCGATAACGCTTCAAGTGAACTCCATCAGCAATATGCCAATTTGTTGTAGGTTCTACGCTGCTTAGACTTTGCCTGGGCTCCTTTGACATTCTTTACTGCGTTTAGTATCGACTCTACGCTCTATCCGTCCATGTTCGACACTATATTCAAGTCATTCTGGAAGTATATTCCTTCCGATATCCTCCATTTCGTCCGATTCCTCCCAAGTCGCGAATACACGCGCTTCCGTAACTACACCCAGTTCATGAGGAAGTTCGCGCCCGAGATCATCCGGAAGAATGAGTCAGCAGGCTCAAAGGACATCATCACTGTCCTGCAGCAGGCCAACGCATCGGAAGACGCGAAAACGAGGCTCTCCGACGTGGAGGTGTGGGATCAGGTAGCGTAAGCGTTACCACTATTCGTTCGATCTATCGACAGGCCTATCACATTTTTCGTACAGAACCCTTCTGGTTGCCGGTCATGACACAACTGCGACTGCGCTCACATTCTTCCTCTGGGAGCTCGCCAAAGACCCAGCCTGGCAAGCCAAAATCCGCGACGAGATTCAAACCGCCCGGGCGCACGTGTGTGCCCGCGGTGATGAGGACTTCTCTATCGCGGATCTCGAAGGCCTGCCCGCGCTACAGGCGGCTCTCAAGGTATCTCCGTTTCTACTCCGCGGGAGTTCACGACCGTTGACGCGATATTCAGGAATCACTACGTCTGCATCCCATCGTGTGGTCAGGTCAGAGGACAGCCACCGAAGCGGACGTGATCCCCCTTGCATACCCTATCGTCACCAAATCTGGACAGCATATCAGCGAGATCCCGATTCAGAAGGGCCAGAAGGTCACCATCTCCACTTGCGCATACAACCGGTGAGCAGTTCGCGAATCAGCCGGATGCCAGCAATTCACGGCTGCCACTGCCTAGCATGCCAGAGATATGGGGCCCAAAAGCACATGAATGGCATCCGCAGCGCTTCCTGGACATCGACAAGTCAAAGCAGACTGGTGTGGGAGTGTACGCCAATCTGTACGTCTGTTCTACGACATGCCTCTTCTTGTTCGCTTTATTGACATGCAGCGAATGTTGGCAGGCTCAACTTCTGTGAGTGTCATGGACTCCGGTATCCATATCTGTAACTCACCTTTCTCGCGTCAATCTATAAAGCGGGAGGAGTTCGTAGCTGCATAGGGTACCTTTGACATTCTTCGCAGTCAGTACAAACACTCACGACCCTTTCACAGATGGCGCTTCTCGTACGCAGCTCTCCTCCAAGGTTCAATCTGACTTGTGATAATTGATCTTTCTGCGCATCTATAGCATCATTGAGCAGCAAGCCATCGCCGCCGCGCTCCTGGAGAACTTCGACTTCACGATTCCCGACAAGCCCGCCGTCATACATCGGAAGCCGACCGCGATCATGATGCCCCTTGCGGACGGGCTCGGCCTTTGGATGGGCCTGAAGGTCAAGAGCGTGCAATGAGAGCGTCAATGGTGCAGTATGTTTCAGGATCAACAAAGACTGGATTTGCTCTGTGCCTCTGGTTTTCAAGATGTAAAATAGGTCGTCATTTGCTTCTCAGAATCGTAATGCGCCGTGCTGCAACTCGTACCTTCTCGTGCCCGGCTTCCCCGACTACCTGCCACAATTCCCAGCGCAGTCTTTTACTCGGAAAGAGCCTTGGACCCGTCCGTTCTTTTGCAAGGGTTGCTGTGTGCGTAGCCAATGGCCTCCCATCACGATCACCGCGCAGCAACAAGGATGGTGCGGTTCGGGCGCGCAGGCTTGGCGCACAGTTACGTGGACGCTAACGTGCATCGAATCTTGAGAACAACAGCATCGCGCAGGATGCGTGTTCCTCGCTATGTTTAAAAGCCTTGCAGACGTTTGTCTCACGTTCAATTGAGGGCTGTCTCTGCCATTGCTCATCGAGGTCTCATCATGCTATCTTTCCATTTACTGTTGTTTCCGCTGATGCTTGTGCTTTGGGCTGCTGGGCTGTTGGCCATTCCAGTGAGTCGAGTCATCGACACCGACTCGAAGGCCCGAAATTGATATTAACATAAATATGGTCTTACAGGCCCTCTGCAACGCCGCCAGCAGGATCAGGGCCAGGGCAGTCTTCAATGCAACATCGACCGCCTCAAAGTAATCGTTGGTCTGCAGGAGTCTATTGACGCCGTCAACCTCTTGTCCATCCAGCTGGCGTACTAAGCGCTTTCTTTTCCACTACAAAAATGCGACGCTGACCAGGGAGGATACTTCAGGGACGTATCCTTCGTGCCCAACGTCCTCGCTGCACAGAACGGCATCCACGGAGCTCAGCTCGCCACGGACGCCATCGGCAGTGCTGTCTTCGCCAACCAGTCGTTCGATCACGAGCTGAACAACCAGTTTGCGAACAACGTGTCTCTGGCAGCAAAGGCTCTGGAGGGCATCGTCACGTAAGTCGGAGTCCTTCTCTGCACGTACTTTGCTCTGTATACGCAGGACCGACTCGACGGCTAACTCGACGCTCGCGCAGGCCCTAGGTCTGCTCAATGCCACTGCCAACGCAGGTAATATGGAGCTTCAAGACTGTGGGCAATGGGCATACTTGAACGGCGCCCTTTTATTTGGACATATTCTATCTTTTAGCACATTATCTACCGTCTGTCATTCAACTGAACTTTGCACAGTCATTTTCTCGCCGATAACATCTCGGGCGTGACATTTGTAACTAGCCTCTTACGGTAACTCGGGTGGTTGTTCCGATTCGACACCCCGTCGAGAAGAGATCTGCATAAGAGCCACAACATGTATATTTCAAACAACGCATACACGACATCGAGATTAGCAAAGCAGCACAAGAGCATCGTGAGAGGTCATGGCGGTCATGATAGACTTTAGATACACTAAACGTGGATGAAGCGCGGAGGAAGAGAACAGCGGGTCTGGGAATAATGCCTCGCAGCGAGAGGATATATGGTATCGAATAAGATTCTCAGGTATAGATCCGACATACGAAGAGTTCGAAAGTGGGCCATGGATCTGTACGGGGCATGGAGAAAGGGTCATAATCTCAAAGGGCACGCAGAGTCACTGACTACGTACATCATGTCAAACGCATACGCCTTGTCTCAGGCAACACAACTACATCTTGTCCTTGTCGAAGAACGCCACGAGTTCGCCGAGGACTCCGTGGCGCGCCTCGAGCCGTGTGGACACGAGTTCTGCAGGGGCTGCGTGCGCGACTATGTGAAGGCGAAGATTGAGGAGCATCGCTTCCCCGTGCTGTGCCCGATTTGTGTCGTGGGCAAGGGCAAGACCGAGCCTGGAGGTGCGTGTGTTCGACATCGTGGTCTTTCAATGCGGAAGCTGATAGTACGGCGTGCAGTTGTCACCGGCACGTTGGTCTTGGAGATTGGGATTACGGAGGAGCAGCACAAGGTCTGGACCGAGATGGAGATGAGCGCCTTCTCGGTCATGATTCACTGCCGCAAGTTGGTATCTGCTACAGGGCTGTCACATCGAAAGCCATCGGTCTGACTATGTCCTTGGCAGATGCAAGAACTCGATGTTCGTCGATAAGCAGGACCTGGAGGATACCAATACGCTTGTTTGCCCGTTGCGCCCTTGCCGGTACATATGGTGCAAGAATTGCCAGCAGGAGATCACGATCGGGGGTCCTAAGCACTCGTGCGACGGCTCGTCGGAGCTGGACCACCTCATGAGGGAGCGAGGCTGGAAGTACTGCCCGAGTAAGTCTGTCTGTCATTCTTTCAGACATGAACCCAATATCTGGCCAGGCTGCCGAACGCCGATCCAGAAGGCATCGGGCTGCAATCATATGACGGTGCGTCGCTATCCCTTTAATCGTTTACATCGCATCGTTCGCTGATGTGGGCTTCTCGTGCAGTGCATGTCGCCGGGTTGCAACACGTTCGTATTGTACTCAGCGATACTGTTTCTTTTGTGGCCTGATCTTTGTCCACAGGCACTTCTGCTACATCTGCGGCCAGATGATCGTCCGATCTGCCATGCGAAACCAGATTCAGAACGCCGTAGGTGCCCACTACCGCGTTTGTCATCTATTTGAAGACATCCCCGATCGAGCTGTCCCGCCTTAGGGATAATGCATTAATGCATGTAGATGGTACACGATCATTATCTTGTTCTGTTCTAGACACGATTTCTGAATATTCGTGACTTCTCGTGGCTCTGGTCTATGATGTCTTCCGCCACCGTCGAGCAATCCGAGTGGCCGAGATGTCAAGCTTGTGCAGAACCATCAGACTCATCATCTTGAAACAAGAAGTAATCTCCAAGACAAACTCAGATTGATTCATCGTCGTAGGTATAGTTGTACATATACAATTGAGAATTCAGGACAAGCTGATTAGCGACCTATCCGCGAAACGGCTACCCAACCAATACTACCAAGACAATGCTCAGCGCAGCAAAGAACCTCGTGGTTTCCTCAAGGACTCCGCGATGCTCAGGAACGTTTCAGCAAGTCGAACCTGCATCATACGGGTCAGACTGCATTGCATAAATTTATCCAATACTCACCGAATCTAAAGCCTCGGCGTAGGATGAAGAGATGGTCGGGCCCGTCTGGCCCTCCGGGTCGGCTGCATCTTGATCCTGTATGTCGAGCGCAGTATCCACCATCCGGCGCAAGGTCACGGAATCGGCGTCTCTGCCAAATGATACCGCGTGGAATGAAAGAGAATTACTATAAAAATCTATATTAGCATCTAGGACGCCTCTGCGGTAGAAAAAGCTTACCCAAGGGCTGTGGCAGACTGACACAAGTTTCGAATGGCCAAGTCCTGGACGTCGCCCATGCCATCCGACAGGAAAACAATGACGGGTTGTCTGCTGAGAGTCAGTGTTTATATAATTCGGGAGATGGTTTCAATTTGTACCTCTCTGCATTCCAATTATCAATCATGACGCTTCGAGCTTGTTGCAGAGCAACAGAGAAGCTAGTGATGTATGCAGCGGGATAAGGCAGAATCGCAGTCAAGAGCTCGTCAGGAGAGCTTGTGAAATCATTCACGATCGGCGAGGATGCTTCGTGGTTGAATAAGATGACGCTGTACGCATCGCGGCGACCATATCCTCGCCGACCAGCCGTGACTGCAGCCTCACGGGCAAGCCAGAAGCTGTAAAGCGCTGAAAACACTGCGCCAAGTCGATTGTTTGCATATTGCGCAATTCGAGCGCTCGCCGGAGTGTTCGGAAGAGGTCGACGGTCAGTATGGCCCATGGATCCGGACCTGGAATGTTCGGTTATTCGCTAATGAGATTGCACCCATAGAACATAAAACACCGACCTGTCTATAACAAAGATTCTAAAATGGATACAAAACGAGATGTATGAGTCCGAGGATCGTCGTCATGAAGACAGATGGTGTCTTACACGTGGAATGAAGGCTGCATGAGAACTGGATCTCGACATTCGTAATAATGTCCATCCCTTGAAACATGGCCATGGCCAGCTTGCGCAGTGTCTTGGGCCACAGGAGTATGAAACATTGGAAGAGTGCAATACGACGGTTGGGCTGGACCCCCTGCAGAAGCCAAGTGCTCCGGACCTTTTGAGGGCATCTGTGATTAGTCCCAATACTCTCAAACACGAATATCTGACTATATACCTGGACACATGGCATCGCTACCATGCAGCGTTAGCGATCAGGTCAAAAAATAAACAAGATTTTTGGTTCACCATTTTGCAAAGAGCAACTGTTCATCTCGAGAATAGGGGTCTGCAGAAAAAGATTTGAAATTTTTTTTGTGCGAATTTGATGTTTTCACAAACCTTTGAACCCTGCAGCGGAACAAATTGAGCCGTATATCGACGGAGTGAATGGGGCCACATACCCATTCGTTGCCACTCAAGTTTGTGAATGATAAAATCTTTGCTGCGGTCTGGGTCCGGTAAAAGCTTTTTCGAAATGTGCTCTATATCGTCAGCTCCACAGATGGCGGGATCTTGTGCGCGACAGTAGCTGACGTGTACATGCCTCCCGAGCGATGAACACACGAGATTGCACATCATTGGTGCGCCCTCGTCGTTCGTCGCAAACTGCCGTCCGTCGAGGTCAACGGTTGTCCCGTCAGGTCCGTCGACAGTCCATCGAGTCCTAGACATGGAGCCATGCGACGTCTCATGTTCTTGTTGCGAGTGTCCTTCCAAATAGCTCATGAATAAGTACATAGACATCGTACTTGGAGCGGTGAGCGGTGAGCACAGACCTAACGGCAGGGTACAGTAGTAACCACAGTTCTCGCAGCTATCGGTGGACCAGTCACGACATAAGATCTTCAGCATAGATGTGTCGCAGGTCGAGAAGTTACGCACCGAGATTCACAAAAATGAAATGCTTGGTGTTCTTCACTATGACAATGACTGCCTTGATGGTCGAGTGCACCAGCGTCGATCTGTTTGATACACCTGAGTCGCTTGGCAACTAGGTTTCCTGTGAGATGAGATCTTTGATGGACGGAACGGCACTGGCAAACCTTGGGTATACTGAGATAAAATTTCGTTCAGACTATATTTTCGAGATGATGATATAAAGCACGCTACCTTGGTGTATTGAAACGTCTCGTGTTTGCCAGCAAATGTCGCCTCGATGGAATGGGGTGCGGTCTCAATTTGGCAGATTCCGGGGGCGGAGCAGAGCGCGTCGCATGGATGTGCTTGGCTAAAGTGAATACATCGGTTCAAAATTGATACACAACAATAGCAGGAACAGGAACAGGAACAAACCCGCAAAGATGTGTCTCGCCTTCCACCAGGCCGTGGAGATGAGGTTGGTTACAGAGTTGCTTGCATAGTTGACACGGGATGGGACACAGCCGATTGTCGCATTGATGTATGGAGTGTTCTTCATGACTGATAGGTGCAACGCTTTAATATTGAAATCGACAGTAGAGGAACCCGTACCTGGGCACGCAGCAGGTACTTTCACATGTCCATACTCGCCCATCCGGAAGTTTTGCATTTGACAAACCACAGGGCTGAAGCTCGTCTTAAGTGAATGAGTGAAAAGGAGTTTGACAAGATCCACACCTCTCCACACATATGAAATCGAGCGGCGCAGAGATGCTGTTCGTCCTCAGGGTGCCCGTGAACCTAGAAAAATTTTAGGTTGACTGTCCTTTTGGCCAGACGACATCGCTGTATTACCTTTGTACATTCTTCGAGGCATCCTCGTTTTCCAAACAATTCACATGGTTCGCCACATAGATGGGTATTCACGACACATCTAAGCAAACAACGTAAGAAGCGAGCGGCAGATCACGATTTGAGCTACTGACACGTGTTTCCCAGGATGGCCAGCGCTTGAAATGATGTTAGAACGGTAAAAATACCTGAGGAGGACTAACTTACGACATTCCACAAGGCTTGATCGACGATTCCTTCGAACAAAAAGCACAATCGTGTATGCAGTGATGGGATGTCCGGCAGTCATGAGGGCCGTCGTGCGAGCGAAGCTTGATGCATAGCAGTTGACAGTGTGCACATGTCGATGTACACAATTGGACGTTGGTCTTCAAGTCGAGACTGGCACTACTAAACGCCCGACGTAATTCCTCGATAGAAGAATGAGTGGCTTTAAAACGGGTCAGATTCGAGGAGATCCACTCTCCAATGTGGTGGATCCGCAGCTCTACTAAATGGCTGAGATATGAGGAAAGGTCTGCCACCCATTCAACATCAGCCTTATGTTGACGAAATGATGCTTGGTCCCAGTCTTTGAGAAGGACGGTCAACGCCATATCTGGATCGGTCGAATCGGGGACCGAGGCGACACTGAACTTCGCTTCGGTGTCAGGTTTCTCAATGAGAAGGTCGGTATCCAAATTCTAGCCCACCATCAACTCGATGGCCACTTGCAGCCACTTAAATGGACTAACCTTGAGCGGCTCGGGCACAGGTTCCATCCGGACGAACCCAGTCTGCAATGCTTTTGGCAAGAATACCATCAGGGCTTGTGCTCTATGCGCAGCCATAGTATCTGGTTTTTCCGTGAGACGCTGAATTTAGGTGATCAGAAGCGAAAGACTTACGGGACAGAGAGCCCCAATCATTAGTCTGTACGTTATGCGATAGCATCAGTACGGTCATGTACGAGTAAGACTCGGTAAGTAAGACCTGCCTTTAGCTTTGCCATCAAGGTCTTCAGAGTATGTAGAAATTCGCCAGCTGCATGATGCGTTGTCGGTTGTTCCTCTAGCAGATGGTCCAACATATTGAATTGCATGTAAAATTCACTAGACTCAATGACCGGCCAAGGAATTATGTTCAGCTTTCCAGCATGTAGACGCGTGATGAAATTCGTATCTTGCTCTTGCTGAACGATCTTATGAAATTTCAAAGAAAATCTGAAGGCAAGATCAACCTATGAAGATCAATATTATAGATTAAAGGACGAACTCGCGTGCGATTTCCATTTTGTCCGAGTCGACGACGTCCTGTAGTGAATAGATAAGCAGTCAGTCGATTCTCAGACAAAACCCGTACCTTAATAATGATGAGAAGCGTTGATTGGAAAAGACCAGGATTCGCTTCCGGGTCTAAGATGGTAGCACTAGACTGGAAAGATTGAAAGAGACCAGTGATATCACGGCTGAGCGCAAAATTATTGCGGAATAAGACCTGAATACAGATTATAAGATACATGCCGCAACAGCATGCGTGAAACGTTGAACAGACCAGGTTCGATATAGCTGTATTGAACAAGACAAGTAGCGTATCCTCTTGTGCAGATCGCTCGATGCTGTGGACGCCTGTGAAGGAAAAGTAAGCGCGGACCGTGGAGAAACGTGTTGTCCAAATCAAACCTTCGAAATCAAGTGTTACTATCAACGCATTGTCAGTGGGCGTGCATGATAGCCAGACGCCCTCTGATGGAAAGGGTGTCAAGAGTAGCCTCGAACGAAATGGTCATGACGGCCGACCTGTGGTCCTCATAGCACTCCCAGCAAATGAGGTGTCTGCTAGATGATTAAGTGCAAAACTTTTGCCAACCGACTGTTCGCCCATTGACGACACGACCTTAACGGGCTAAACATTTCCGATCAGAATGTGACGAGCTTCGAGACTAAAAACGTCGTACCTTCGAAGCCATGTACGACTGAAACAGAGACTCATACCATCCGAACGACAAGCTGTCTACGATCCTGTTGACTTCGGCTCCGAGCAAAGACCGTTCTAGGTCTGTGGAAAAAACGCCATCCTTGAGTGGGATAAAGCGGTTGTCACGGCAGACTGCGATATGAATAGGTATCAAACAAATCAGATCGGCCAACCACTCCCCCGCACGCAGGGACGAAATCTGCCAGTCTGTTTCGTCAACAAGTGTGGACTCCAGTGACTGAAAGTCAGCCGCATGGATAAAAAGATCGTCCAGTTCACGTCCAGTTGGTTTCTTTGCGGTATTCTTGAAGCGCATGATCATGTCTGCAAAGTACGCAGGAAAAGCGGGGCGGCCCTCGTCAGCGACGAAGACGAGTGCTCGTGCTCTGCGTTGGCTGCTGGAAGTGATGGTACGGCGTTCGATTGCTGGCAAAACGGGGAACCGAGTCCAAACGTCGTAATGGCAATCGATCAAGCTATTGTGTACAGTGTTGCGATTATGTGGGCCTTGCTGCTTCTTGCGACTGCCTAATTCTTGGAACATGAATTCCGTCACGTTACGTGCGATGTCGAGCACAACTGACTGGCACCGCTGTGACGAAGAATCCAGGCCAATCAGATGGACATTATTGCGGTTGATGAGCGAGGTCAGCACCACGTCGTCTACAGGAAGATCCGGGATATCGACACAGATACCGCCAGAGGAGCCGAACGTACTCATATGATATGCGGTGAGAGTCGGAAGTGAGTCCTTAATGAATAGAGCCAACAAACACGATCCATCCGGCGATGACCAGATGTTGGAAGGAATCCCGTCCAAGTGAAGCGATGCCGGCCTACGATTGTTTTGAGTCATAAGACGTGGCTGCCCAGCGGTGTAAATACTCACCGGCATTGAAGAGTGACGAACGAGTATACCCTTACTCTAGCAGTGGAATCAAGTATGAAGATTTCTTCGTTGCCAGAGACGAAGCATGCGGCGTGGATTGTAGCTGGTTGAGCATATTCGCAGTACCATTTGGATAGATTCGCACTGGACGAAGCTTGAAGGTATCTGAATGTCTCATCAAAAACAAACGCATGCAGTTCGAGCTAAAATTCAGAGGGTTCCTACGTAAGAGCGGTCGGAGCAAGGCAAACTAATTCTACATACCTTGTCACGTCTACAGAGAACGAGCATCCGCTTTGACTCGTCGAACAAGAAGATATCCTTTTCACTGATCTTCTCACAGGGCAAACGCATTTTTGGGTTGCGGTCGTGAACGGCGTACGGGAAATCCATCAGGTCTTCGAGATAGATCCGTGCATCCTTATCCTTATCGAACATAATGAACAAGACTTTTCCATTCTCGAGGAGTTGTATATGTCTAAGAACATTGTGAGGATATGAGAGCACCAGGAGACACGACAACTCACGCTATGTTATAACCACTCGGAAGAGCGAATTTGACAGCATTTCTCTGCTCTGCCGTCAGCTTGGGGATGAATGTTGGGTCCAGCTGCATCTCATGCTGCTCTTCGGCCGATATCTTCAGCGGGTAGATTGTACACTGGAGTGTCGGATCACGGCGTTCAGAGCACACTCCGGTAAATCGATATTGCCCTGTTGAACAAAAAGCTTAGTCCGCTGGTAGATATGAAACAATAGACAGTAATTACCTCGCTGTGTCACAGGTTTTTCAACGTTTTCGACGAAAAGCGATCTAGGTAGTCAAGTCAACGGAGAGAGACGTGGATATGGGACAATCGTACGAACACTCGGGGATCTGCGGGGCTTAGATTATTGATCTCAGCGATAAAATTTGACCGCAGGCGCGATTTGGCCACGTCCCTCCGAGCGGACACTTGTTTTTGGATTGCTCTCTTGCATTCCTCTTGCTGAATAGCGAAGGCTTGATCAGAGATCTTCTTGACCAATTTGTCGATCACTCTGCTGAGATAGACCTGCGCAATTGCTTTTATTTGATCCTTGATGTTAGTCAAGATCGCTTCGTCTGAGACGGAATTGCCCAAGTTCTGGATGAAGTCGGAATCTTTCATAGATGAACTTTGCTGCTGAGCCTCTTTCACCCAGTCATGTCCTCTACGAAACGTCGACGGCTTAGACCCTCGGAACCGGCTCCAAACTTCAGATGCTGCCGATCCGAATCTCCCGAAGCTAGACTTTGTAACTGAAGTGGACCTCTCGGCAGAGTCGATATAGCCGTCGAGAACCCATTCAACGGTCCTTGTGTCTCTCGCCGAGATAATTTTGTCTACCAATTCCCTGGTCGCTTGAGCATCTAAATCCCTATAAGCAGGAAGAAGGATTTGCAAGATAAGGAAGCGCTGCTTGAGCCTCAGGTAATCCTTTTCTGAGATGTCGTGGAGCTTTGCTTCCTGAAATTCCCGCGAATACATTGCATGCATGTTCGGATATATCGAGAACAATTTGAGGAGCCGTTCTAACGGGGCGTGCGACCATTAGTCGATAGAATACAGCTATGAATGGAATACATACCAGTCCCAATATTTTCAGTGCGATCCGCCTGCGCCGGGAGGAGCATCTCATGCAATAGCCTTTGACATGAATTCAAAGGGCGAAGTCACAGCAAGAAATATAAGCCACTCACGGATATATCGCGACGATCTCATCCACTATCACTTCACGCAAGTCTTCAGTCATCTGGGGAAAGCCGCGTCTTAGGGTGTCCTGTAGTTCTTTCTCTTCTCTCAATTGTTCCGCGATGGAATCTCGATCAATTTTTGCCCGGCCTTGGATCCAATTTTTTGACTCTTCGGGCCAACGCTTCTGGAGGCAGAGCAAGCACAAAGTTTTGACAGCATCTTCCTCTAGGTCTTGCGATAGCATGAGCGATTCTGCTTTCCTGAATGCGCATGAGGTTGTCAGCGATAGAAGGAGCAGTGAGATGAGTAGATAGCAACTCACAAGAGATCAATGATATACGTGTAGCTAAATTCATGCTGATTGAAATACCTCGGCACTTCTTCTGAAGGCAAGAATTGCCGCGTGAGGAAGGCTTGTGTAACCTCTCCCAAGAGTAATTGTGGTTTGTAAGATGGGGTGTCGCCACGAGTTCCGGCAAGCGGCCCAAAAGTTGTGAGGGCAGCGGATATCATCTAATTACGTGCAGGGTCAAGCCAAAGAGCGGCATAACTTGTCGTAACAACTTACCTTAAAACCAGAACGAATCTTTATATCTTCATCTTGCTCTTTCGTCTTTGCGACTTCAAAAGTAAAAAGGCGGTCCGTGATACGATTCTTTACATCCACGATAGCACGCGAATTATCCTTGGCACCCCAGACAAGCGAGTGGGCATAATCATGGGATATGAGCGCGATGACCTGGTCCGCAAGTTTCGTGAGGTACCTGGCCAGCATGGTAGCACATGAGCTACAGCTTGACGAAAGCAATGGGGAGGCGTACCGCAGGAAGGTTACTCTATTCCGTTTGACTGAAGACACTGCATCGTCGTTCCACGTGGTCGCCTCGGGCCAATAGATAACGTAGATATGCTTGTCAGGAGCGGTGGGCCCATGAGGTTTGACAGCGTACAGCCCCGATTGCAGCTCTGGCTCTGAAACGCCAGACAGATCGTCGTCGGCCCTGCATAATTTGTCCGCACTGCCCAATGAGGGTGATCAAGGACCTATCGTCGAGGGATGAACTTTAGAGACTTACGTGGCCTCGTTGATGGCCCCGATGGACAGCAAGAACCGCACGATCTCCTCGCGATTGCCGTATATCCCAACAGGCTTGATCATTACCTTGTCTAGGCCCTTGAAGTCGACCTTCGTCAGCGAGGAATACGACCCGGGACGAAGCGATTCGATGAACTCCCGCAGCGAGTCTTGTGAGATGATAACCTTGTCGACTGGCGTTCATGACAATGAGTACCATCATCCAGCGCTCTGAAGAGCCACTCACCGAGACCACCACTTCCCTCCTCCTGGATCAAGTCAAGAATCCGATACATGCCTTTCACTGAGTGCATGAGGTCCAAGCTGTCAGGACCAGTCTTCTGCGTAGGAGTCGTCGAGCCATCGCGCTGCTCAACAGGCTCCGTGGCACTTCCAAGGTTCAGCGATCTGAAACGCTCGACCAGGTACTCAGGGCGAATGGTGGGAGCGTTCGCGGCATCATCTGCTACAACAGTCGCGTTCACGGGGCCTGGAGACGGCGGCAGAGACAGAAACTGCGCGTCATCGTCGGAATCGCTGTCATCGGAGTCATCGTGGTCGACCTCGATGGTCACTGGGAAATCAGTCTTTCCCTTGATGCAATCGCGCGGTGTTAGGATGGAGGCTGCCTGATGTTATGTTCCGGTGCTCACCTCTTCGTCCAGCTCGCTGCTTCCTTCGCTGGGTACTTCGTCGTGGTCTTTTTCCTTTGGATGGCACGAATGAGTGACGAAAACTGCTTGGTAGTGAGCGCTGGTACTCACCTCCCCGTTAGCCTCGCCACTTCCTTCATCAAACGTTTTTTCCTGCCCCTTTATCTAAGTAACAAGAATGGTCAGCGAGGCTGCTTTGTGTTCGATGCTAGTGTCACCTCTTCGACGTGCTCTTCTTTCTTTAGCTAGCAAAAGTAATTAATGTGGGTTACTCGGTACGAGCGCCGGTACTCACTTCTTCGCTGGGCTCAGCACTCCCTCTGTCTGGCGACTTGTCCTGCTCGTTTTCCCTGGGCTAACATGAATGATTAACGAAAGCTGCTTAATGTTAAATGTGGGCACTCACTTCTATCGAGTCAAGCTCGCCACTTCCTTTATCGGGCGCTTCTGCGTGCGTCTTCGAGGCTGGCAAGTGGCAACACGTTAGACAGCGTTCGAAGACAAGTCTACATAGGACAGACCTTCTTGAATGACTGCAAGAGGATCGCCGTCACTACCTATTGTAGTCTGAGCTTAGTTTTCTAGAGAAAACGCGTAGGACGTTACCTTGAGAAGGGTCTGTGGCGCTCATGATGGCAATCCAGAAAACAAGAAAGAGCTAGATGGGTCAGATATCCTTTGCGACACCGCAGAGCGGCAAGAATCAAATGGACACGGGTCAGATAGGTCGTCGAGAGACGTGCCAGAAAGCACAGGGCAGCCCAGTATTAAACAAGGCGACGCCCTCACAAAGAAGCAGACCTGGATAAAGACGCGTCGCGTTGCGCGCACGCGTCCGAGCTGCGCAGACGGCCACGCGGCGCTCCTCGATGTACCTGAGAAGGACAAAAACACGACGTCACATCAATTCACGCTTCGCCGCAGTCGATATATCCTTCTTAGAGATGGGTATCTGCGCCCTGTCGGCAGTGGAGATCGCACGGATGATCCTCCGTGTTGAGGGCTCTGATGTTTCGCGAAGCGCGCCTGTGGTGGTGATTAGCGGTCGTAAGACTGGTGCGGGGATTGGCGTACATGGTGGGTGCATAGACATCGATGTCTCCAAATCGTATATCGGGCCAGCAGCGCTGGCTCCGAGCCTGAGCGCTCCCTTGGCGAGCTCGGCGAAGAATATTCACCTTGCAGAGATTCGTGCCGATTTTTAAAATTGGGTTCTAAACCAAAATTAGGTCACCGCGAGCGCGACGACAGAGTGAAGAGCGAGTCCAGCTTGAATGCATGAATAGCTGCAAAGCAACAGCCTCAACTTGCCAACAGGAAGAACGCCGCGCGTTTGGCGCTCAACGATATGCTTAGTCATCCCGCCGTCCATCCGCCCTGTCGGGCCGCCGCAGCAGTGACATACGTGCCAATGGACTCAAGAAAAGCTAAACCTGCCGAATGAGCTCAAAAAAATATGATACATATTGGCAGGGATACAGAATTAGACGAGGTGGCACGGCGGGGATTTGAACCCAGAACCACTGCAAAAACGTACGATGACCAAGGTGGGTCACTAGTAAACCCCTTTGGCCAACCCTACGGACGTGATGTTCTGTTGGACATACATTTCATAGTGATTATGCTACTAGTACCAGGGTCTGTATCATCTGGCTCAAGGTCTGTCCTTCATCACAGCCATGTACAACGAGCTGCAGAGAATTGAAGATCATAATGATCAACATCCGCTGCTCATCAGAGACGTCGACCGCAAGTGCAACCGCAATCGTTTGAAATAACGAGCAGCTGGCGCCGACGACCATTCGAGCACAGTCTGACTTTGCAGAGCGGGCCCAGAGAGTGCCGTACACTTCTGTCGAGTGCTTAGACGCGGATGAATCTACAGCCGCCAATCGGGGCGCACTCACCCACGTCAACCACGATGGCACTCTTCTTTACGGCCCTTTGTACACACACACCCGCGCGATTTGCAACTGGGCGGCGGCGCGGGCGGGCAGCGAACGCGGGCATCACGAAGGCACTAAGAATTCGTCCCGGGATCTTCTCGTCGCTGTCTCGAGGGAAGCGAAGCAGACTCTGGGGTTGCTAAGCACGGGGTGCTCCTGGGCGCGGAGCGCCGCTGGTGCGAATGAGGCTCCGCGGGATGGTACGGGTACGAGGGCAGCATATCCGGTGCCGACGTCGGCGCCGGCTGCTCGGTGCTGGACGGGGACGGTACGCGCGTGCGCCTCTGCCTGGCGGATTGGTGCCAGGTGCAAGTCCAGCACCTGCAAAGGGGGAGACAGCAGCCAAAAAATATCCACAGATACCTACAAGGCCAGGCGGGGCATCACGACCACGATCAACTCTCAACAACTCCATGAGAGCGCGGCTCCGGACCTCCCCGCAGCGTCGTGACCCCGTGCAGAACTGCACGCACCAAAGTAGGCCTCTCGCCGCAGCGATCGCCACCTGCAATGACGTCGCCGGCCCTAGCGCGGCGACACGCGGAGAAGGCCGGCACGTTGTCGACCTGTATGCCATCGATGACGAATGGGGTGGGCTTGGGCCTGCACCCTCGAGAAGAACTTCGACGGGGCATCTGACCGCGCTCCCCGGCCAATGAGACGTGCGGGAACCGTCGACCCTCGAGGCTGGATGCCGCTTCGGTCGCCGAGGGGATCCCGCGAGCGCGCCAGCCAGGAATCGGCGTGCGATGTCGGGTTTTCCGAGTGCGAATGTGGGGGTATTAGCGCGATACATGCTTCTCCGCGACGGAGGGAGGGTGCGTGCCCAGCTTCGCACCACGCCAATATTGCCACGTGTGTACAGATGCAAAAGCGCTGCGGGAAGGCGATCCACATGCGCACTGATATCCTGGGCGCGGGCGCGCCATATTCGTCGCGAGCACGCGTCGCATGTGGGTCTTTTCGTCGGAGCGGGATATACCCCGAACGCGTGCGACACAAACGCACGTCGCGTCCACAGACAGCGGGAGCCCGCAGACGTCCTTCCAGCAGCAGGCGAGCCCGAAGCGCTGCCAGACAAGCTTCGCTTCTCTCCGACGTTCCCGCGCACGGCCCGCGCCAGTCCGCCCGCTGGATGCGGCTGGCGGGACGGGCGTGGGCGCTGCATTATTCTGTAACCAATTCGGGGATGCAATCGCGTCGCGCACGAGGGGGCGGGCGCTGCTCGCCGCCTATGTGTTCCTTGAGGGTTTGCCGTTCGGAGTACACGATGGACGGTGCGTGCGCCGGCGGGTGGTGTCTTTGTCCTCCAGACAGGCAGGCTATGGGGGATGCGGATCGCGTCGCTCTCTGTGGATGACGAGCCACTGCTGGCAGCATTGCGGGATGCAAGGAGGGTGTGCTGGTGGTGTTCAAGTGGGCTCTGGCCGGCGTTAGAGGGCCGACTTCTGCGGTGGGACGCGGGGAGGGGGTATGTCCCGCCTGTGGGCCGTCTGCTGTGGAGCCCTTCTCTGAATCAATGGACTCGCCACGTCAGCGAAGCGCGAGTCTGTGGAAGGACACGAGGCAGGCCACGCGTTGATCACGAACGGTGCGCCAGAACTGCAAGCCCGCATCAGAAGGTCCGGGTCTGCCCCGCACCCAAGAAAAACGTCCTGCCATCCGACATGGGGTGCAAGTCGAACGAATGAGGGTTCTGATTTTACTAGTAAATGGGCGGGGCGGATGCACGGCGCAGACTGTGACCGCATCAAGCCTGCTAGTGGCGCGCAGAATGCCGCAGAGCGTGCTCTCGTCTGGGGCTAGCTCCGTCTGCATGCAGGTATGCTGTGTGCGCATGACGTGTTGTCCGTGCAGCCAAGCAAGCATGCACATACGGAGGCGTGCAGACCGCACTGCGACTGGGATTCGGCTGAATATTTGTCCTGTGCAGGTGTGACGGAGCGGGTCCAAGTCGTGGCAAAGAGCAAGTGCGAGATGCTGGAGCTGGCGAGGATACTGTAACAAGACCGAAGTAACATTTTAAGTAGGTCCACCTGCTCCGGGACAGCGCGAAGAGATCCCGCGGGCGGGGCAAATGCAAAATGCTTCATTATGATGGATGAAAACGGACGCCTACCTCTCGGGCGGGCGCGGCAGGAGTCTGCGGTTGCTGGCGACGATGAGGATGGGCGGAGATGGTCGGTCGAGAAGACCTGGTCGAGACTGTGTCGGCAACGGCCGCGCGCATACGCTAGTTCCGTAAGGGCATCGGGGTGGCATGTGCCGCGACGCGATGTGCACCTGAACACTGAACAGCGGAGGCGAGTAAGGCTACTGGACATTGCATGGAAGCAGTACTAGTGCGCATGGCGTGGCGGGTGTCGACTAGGCCTGGGCAGCGGGTTGTGGTCGGTAGACGGGGAAGAATGGACCCACGGTGGAGAGAAGCGTGTGCGGCAGGGAGCGACCGATCGTGATCTGCGGGCGGCACCGTAATGAAGAGAAGCCGGCAAAGCCCACATCTTAGATCTCTCTCTCCCCACCTCCTCCTTATGCACTATATTTAAATAATCATTCTGCGCTCCCTGCCCGCCGACTCTTCCCCCATCTCCCTGTATCTAATCTCCCGCCCTCCCCATGGCCGAGCACCCGTGCGTACCCCCACCACATCCGCACGCCGATGCTAACCTCAACTCCTACAGTGATGTATACGTGCGCGCTCTCCCGCTCGTGTGCCGTCCCGTACTGACGCAGCGCAGTTCGACATCAACATCGAGGGCCGCCCCGCCGGGCGCATCATCTTCCACCTCTTCGACGACATCACGCCCCTCACCGCGCGCAACTTCCGCGAGCTTGCGACCGGCGAGCACGGCTTTGGCTACGCCGGCTCTGCGATCCACCGCGTCATTCCCAATGTGCGCGCTCTGTCCTGTGTGCGCGTGGATGCTGACGGCCGTGCAGTTTATGATTCAGGGCGGCGACATCACACACCGCGACGGCACCGGCGGCCGCTCCATCTACGGGCCCACATTCGAAGGTACGACCTCCTCCTCCTCCTCCTCCTTGCACTGACGCCTCCCTCCCTCCTTCCCTCCCTTTCTCCGTCCCACCGCACCCACCAGACGAGAACTTCGCACAACCGCACGACCGCCCAGGCCTCCTCGGCCGTCTCGCCCTCGTGCTGGGTGATGTCGACGTACGCGACGGTGATCTCGTCGCCGGCTTTGAGGTCGCGCGTGGCGATGAGGTGCAGCTCAGAGGTGCCCTGCTCGAACGAGGGGCGGGCGGAGGGGTCGCACGAGTGCTGGGCCTGTCGGAGAGGATCAATGGCGGTGATCGTTGCCTTGAATCAGCAGATCCTTACATAGGAAGAGACGACATAAAGAGCCGTTCCGATTTGGCGAGCAGTCCCATATGGCGTTCGGGTCCTCTCCTGCTCCTCCGGACGCTCTTCCGAGACGGGCTGTGGTTGCGGTCATTAGTAGATGCATAACAGATGTCACAGTCCTGCGTACCCTGCCATCACGACCGCCACCAAAGGCGACACCATAGGCGTTGTAGGCTACCTTGCCGAGCTGCACAGTGAATCTCTCGTCCGTGATGAATTGCTCCAGACCGGGGACAGCAGTCGAAAGCACTTCACGGATGAGGCCCGTGGCAGTCTCCGGAGCGGTGATCTCCAGGTAGCGAAGTCGCTCCAGATGGTCGTTCAGGTTGTAGTCCGCGTTGTCCGAGAGGTCTTTGTCGGAAGGCGCGGCTACATCTGGACTCTTCGTCATCTTTGCGAGTTCAGATGCAACCTGGCGCCCAACCAAGCGGGCGACGATAAGCGGGGCTGATTTTCCGGATTTTTTGACGTAGTCCGCGAACTGTTGCTGGGCCTTTCGCCTGTTCTCGTCGGGGGTTTGATCCGGTGTCTCGGTGGGGATTGGGGCCTCAGAGCCGAACAGAAGGTTTTGAGATTGGAACTTCGAGATGGCCTGGCACTCCTTGGAGCAGTATGCAACCCCGAGAAGGTCATTCTCAGCCTTGATCCCTGTGCCCTCCGCGATCTCGCGGAAGCAATGGGAGCAGTATGTCCCCTTGCCTTCGAGGTCGAGGTCGAGTGCGGCAGCAACGGGCAATTCCTACAAGACGTGTGTCACTGACTTGGAAATACACATGCGAGGGAAGAGACATACCTTGTAGATGACATCGCCGGCCTTGAAATCCTTGGCCACGACCAAAGCCTTCTTGCGAACGATAGCGCCCTTGCCATCAGGAGCATCCACCGACTTGACAGACACGTTCATTGATTTCGGAGGGAAGTAGTCGTAGTATCCTAACCACCAACAAAACACACGACTCTCTCAGCTCAGATAAACTATGCTGTCGGCTTGAGGCTCACCTTCGACGCGCGCCTTCACCTATAGGACCAACATAGGAGAAAGGAATGACATGAAAAATCAAAAATGTATATTAGATCAGGAAGATGGGACGAGGGATGCAAGTGGTAGGACGACAGAGGACATAGCATGGAGCGCAATTATCACGAACGAAGATCACGTCGTGGCAGGTGTCTGGCTATCAGGATCGGTCACCTTGTCCCAATCCTGCGACGAAGTCTCCGAGGGAGGCTTTCTGGACGGGCTGCCCTCATCCTCAGACTCAGGTTGCTGCTCCTCTGGCTGCTCCTCCTTCTCCTCATGCGCTGCCGAGGAAGAAGACACACTCACGTCCATGTTCATCAGTTGCATCACAATCTAAGTGCTCGGGTGAGTGAGTGATCCATTGCAGATAGACAAGCACATACCGCGAAGACTGGCTCCGGTACGGTGGATTGGTAGATGACGATAAGCTCGACTGGCGAGGGATAGACCCGCAGGGCCCGGAAGAAGCACATGGCAGCGGGAATGTGAAGCGTGTGACCTGGCGTGGAGCACATTTGAGGAGAGCACACAGAAAGGGATGGAAGTGATACCGACCTTGAGCGCACAACTGTTCACCCATGCCAACTTGATTCATGAAGTAAGACTCCTTTTCCTCAGGCGTGGGTGGCAGCTCCTCAGCCCGGACCGCGTCCAAAGCAGCACGTATCTCCGCTTCAGCGACATTGGAGGGTGCCGTCGGGCCTGAGGCAGCTGGGGCAGCTTGAGCAGCCTCCGCCGCACGTTTGTCGACCTTCTTCTTCTCCTTTCCTGAGCGAAGGCACGTTTAGTCACGGAATCGGAAGCCACGCAGCTGCCAACTCACGGAGTTTCTTGCGGAAGGTCACGTCGTTCCTGCGCTTATGGTCGAAGTACAGGGCATATGCGATGATACCACCGACGACGGTGACGCCGGCGACGGTGAGGACGGTAGAGGTCCTGCTTGAAGACGAGGACGACATGGTGGCCGTTGCAAGTGAAAGGAAATCAGAAATTATTGGTGGAGTTGTGGCGGGTGTAAACCACGTGCCGTCACGAGCCCGCGTCTGGCCGGCAACGCGACAAGTAAGCGCGCGCGTAAGTACATCAGTCCGCAGCAACACCGTCCCCGCAATCCCTCACTGTCGTCGCCGGCTACAAAAGCCCGTCGTCATCTGTCTTGCACAGATACCCTTGTTCGTTTTCCCCCTCAACTCTTTCAACATGCTTACACCGCAGGCAACCCCCAAAGACATAGCGGATGCCTTCGTAAAGGTGTCCTTCCAAGAGGAGAAGGACGGCGATCCTCTCTTTGAACAATGGGTCGACCAAGGTAAGTATACTACCTGAGCATTCGAGGAACGAGTCTCAACGTATGCGTCAAAGCTTCGGCGAAGCATTCCTCTCCAGATCTCCTCCTGTACGTCCCATATTTACCACACTTCCACCGTGTGAAGCTAATGAATCTATCAAGGTCGAAAGTTCTACAGAAACTATACCCCAATCATTCTCTTGTCATGACGAGGGATTCCCGTATGGATCTGCTTGCTTTCCCCCAAGTCTATGTTCAACCGCTCTCTCCTTCGGAGCTGGTGACCAACTTGATCTTCGTACCACTGCCTCGTAATTCGAGCCCGGTGCCCGGTGCCCTAGTCAACAGCGTTGAATTTGGAGGGTTTCGCGT
Organism: Hericium alpestre; assembly: GCA_004681135.1. Lineage (NCBI taxonomy): Eukaryota > Fungi > Basidiomycota > Agaricomycetes > Russulales > Hericiaceae > Hericium > Hericium alpestre. Next base: position 3,713 of record SFCI01000099.1, on the reverse strand, counting down.
CGCTTGGTCTGTAAGTCGTCCATGGACCAACATGCGTCGCTTAGCACTAACTGGTACCAGAATTACGAATTCATTGTCTACATAGCCAAAGTAGGTTCACTTCGGATCTGTTCCTTCCGCGCTATTTCTTATCACTATGCAAGTGGCCTATGGGGTTCGGTGTGGTCCAACAGTTCTTCATCTTGCACGATGGGGGCGAGGATCCCATTCGAGATATGCTTTTGTCCGCTGGACTCTGGCAAGACCAGCTGCACCAGGAAATATGGGTGTTTAACCAAGGCTGGTGGCAGAAGGATCGCGGTCTTTGGCAGGCGATCCAGTCGGCAAGCTGGGACGATGTCATTCTCGAGGAAGATTTCAAATCCGCCTTGCAGAAGGATGTTTTCGGTTTCTTCTCTGCTCGTGACACCTATAAGAGACTCTCACTTCCATGGAAGGTGTGTACTTCCATATATATCATCGGTTTAGTACCAACGTAATGTCGTAGCGAGGACTTATTCTTCATGGGCCACCTGGTGAGTGACTTCCATTTTATCTACGCTCGGTCCTAAAGTGGCCGTAGGGAATGGAAAGACGATCAGCATCAAGGTTATCATGAAGACCTGTTCGGACCTAGGCTACAGCCCGATGTATGTGAAATCATTCAAGAGTACGTTTGGCTCCATCTCCTGCATCCTTCTCGTCGTGACTGACACTCTGCATTTTAGGCTGGATGGGCGAGGAAGGGTCTATGGCTGAAGTCTTTGCCAAGGCTCGCCAGAACTCGCCCTGTGTTGTGATCTTGGAAGACCTGGATAGTCTCATCAATGATCAAAACCGTTCCTTCTTCTTGAACGAGCTCGATGGTCTCTCAGGCAATGACGGCCTGTTGGTCATCGGCACGACCAACCACTTCGATAGACTGGACCCTGGACTCTCGACCAGGCCCAGCCGGTTCGACCGTAAATAGTACGTGCCATGCATGATTATTTACCGTCGTTGTATTGACTCTGTCTGGTTCATGGCAGTCTCTTCGACGATCCCAACCGTGCAGCGCGCCTGTTGTACACCCAATACTGGCAGGGAAAGCTGGAGTCCAACGACGCCGTCTCATTCCCCGACTCTCTCGCTCGTGAGATCGCCGACACGACGCAGAGCTTCAGCTTTGCATATCTCAAGGAAGCCTTGTACGTATGCGAGTCTGCATGCCTCGATCGACCTGCTAATCCGCACCGAATTCCCAGTGTTTCTGCGCTTGTCATCCTCTTGACTGACCAGGAGGAGGGCAAAGACACGACGTTCGAGATCGCCATTAAGCAGCAGATCAAGACACTTCGCAAGCAGCTCGACAAGGGCACTATCGGCAACCTCACTGGCATCGGTCTGAATTTCACGCCCGTCCCGCCCCCGGCTGCCGCACAAGCAGCCCTTCAGTCCGCTGGTACGTCCGCTGGGCGGAGTNTGCACCACTTGTTGGACGCGCTTTCTCGGAATTCAGGCGGGCCTGTCTATACCACTACGCCGTCCACTGCCACCGACCCTAGGAATGCGGATATCCGCGCGGCCCTGGACCGGATTGCGCAAGGTGGCTCAGCCGGCGCCCGTTGGATGTAAATGATACCCCAAAGGCTACTGCCGACCGGGCGACTATAAATGTAATTTTAGACCTGGATGGTCATGTATGTAATTTTAGTTGATCTTGGATACCATCGTCGCTCACACTGCGGCCACTGCGTCGAAGAAAACATATAGGTGTGTGGTCCGCTCTCTTAGCCCCCCAACACATTTACTCTTTTATTTCCATACTGGATCATATCAATGGAGTATACTATATGCCACAATCATCAAACTGTCGATGGGGAAGCAGCGCCAAGCTTTCAATTCCACCCGCCAGCGAATAATCAGGTTTATCGCCAGACAGCGAGTCTGGCCTCAAACATCCACTACCGTCCAAATTCCAACCAGTCCGCCGTCAGACACAATGACACGATTCTCGAGCACGTCTAGTGTTATCCACATTCCCGCATAATGAGTACCATCGCTCTCGGCGTGGCCTTTGCTTCCGTGCAGCTTGTCTATCACGCGTACACCAAAGTCAAAACGAACAGAGCCCGCTGCACGACGCTCGTCGAGCGATGTCAATACATCGTCGACAGGCTCCAGAATTTCGCTGCCTCCGACGACGACGGAGCACTACGGGATCGCATGCATCAACTGGAGATGTGCGTTGCCTGGACCATCCCTTCTTGCTGCTTTTAAGGCTAATGGTAACAGGACGTTCGAGTTTACAGCACAGACTATAGCGCAGGTCGGCCAGCTCGGCATCATCACGTCTCTGCTGCAGTCAGAAACCACGGCGGTCCAAGTCCAGGCATGCAACGACGCTCTTACGGAGTTGCTTACTCTTTTTAATGTAAGAAGCCTGATTCATCGCTTTCACCGGCGTAAAACCAAGACATGTTTCTTCTACTCAGCTTGAAGAGGTTGTAGAGGTCGGTAGATGGCAACGCAATTTCGAAGCGGCACGCCTCCGGGACCATGAAGAGCTCTTGCAAATGGGCAACCGCATAGAGGACGGCAACGCTGCCATCTCGAGAGAACTGGCGCAGCAAGGAACCACGTTGGCAGAGGTCTATAGGCTGGTGCAGGTATCTCATGCGTCCCACCCAACGATACCATAATAACTAACAAGGCCATAGGAGACGAGCGCAAGCAAGCATGATTTTGCGATAGAAGCGGTCCCGCCAACATCCCCGCCGCCTGTCAATAGACTCGCATATCTGGCAAGGACCCTCAGCACGCCCAGCTCTTCCCGTCTGTCTTCTGCGCAGTCCTCAAAACCGGAATCAGTGGAAGGCAATGGCTGTGTCAGACGTTCCTCGACGTCATCCTCGTTCCAACTTCCTAATCCATGGTCGAGTCGGGTCAATACATCCCCCGCCAGGAGCTCCACGAAGCTCTTCTCGCCGTCCTGGACGCCTTCAAGACGTCGTACAATCGATTCTTCTCGCAGTGCTAAGATCGCTGCATTCTGCGACGAGCCGAAGTGGAATGAACTCGTCTCCGTGGCAGCCTCCAAGGCCTCATCATACCCTGCTGCCGCCTTCGACCCACCGCCCCCATATCAGCTGCGCATTGCCAATCCCAGCTGTTCGGACTCTGGCTCTAACGCCGGAGACGCTGCAGCAGACGAAGAACAGGCTTCTCTGCTGCCGCCCGCGCGCTACAGAGCTGCGTCTGTCGAAGCCGTTCGCGCTCCCGACTCTCCGGTGCCGTATCTGTCCACGCCCTATTTGCCTGAACAGCCCAACTTCGTTCCTGCGGACAGTCTGGTGGTCAAGCGGGCGTCTTCGCGTCGGAAGAGACGGGAGTCGGCTGCGCCGATGCCTGCTGGGACGCCGACTTTGCGGAGGAGCGAGATCGTGTTTCATAGGCGCAAAACGATCTCTTCCGAGAGACCCTCCTTCGCATTTCCTACGCCTGTCGACTACTGTTCTGTGTTCTGACTGTTGCAATTCATGTTTGATCTGTACATGCATGATACATAGCATGTGCATAAGTCACTTATATATATTGCGTCGATGTAACTACTGTTAATGTAGCGAGGAGAAGGTATATACGGGCGCATGATCGGGGTGTCGCAGGAGTACAAAACAAATAAAGCAAAAGCAAAAGGATGGAAAAGATGGCGGCAAATACAGAACGGTGCAACCAAGTGGGACGTGGCCGATACT